>KZ068889.1:27177-40987 GCA_002091845.1 Anopheles cracens
GACCCTACGACGACGACGTCGCCGGGCGAGAAACATGGACCCTACAAGCGTGCACTGCAGCGTGCTCGTGCGCTGAAATCTGTTTTTCGGAAATGTGCAAAATCATTCGTTATCGTCTGCCGGGATTTCCATTGCAGGTTCGTGATGCTCGATACGCTCGACCCGGTCCGGCACACAATGCCATGGCAATGCATGCCATGCCATCCAAACGAATGGAGGGGGGTCGTCACCGTGATGAGACGGACATTTGTACAAATAGAATTATACATGAAATTGTTTTTGATAATATTAAAATTCACGTACCGTGCCCGTGCGCCCGGCGCAGTAGTAGGGCCGTGGGGATCTCCGATCCCGGGCTGATCCGCACGCCCGGAACGCGCTGATGGTGCGTGCCACTGAATAAACATGCACATGCACGGCGTTTGCATGTGCACTTACTCTCCGGCACGTCCGGTGCGCTGGCGTGATGAATGTCTGCCCGGATCGGTTCTGATAGCGCGTGGCAGCGTGTGACAGGACGAACACACACTCACACCCGGGGTAAGCTTCCGGGATGTGGCAATAGCATTAACGGGCTTCCATCAGCCCGCCGCAGCGAGATCATCGCCAAACAAATAATTGAAACTTCCACCGACACACACCACCGCATAGTGGAGTTGGAATATTTTTCGATTTCCTTGTTTTTTGTTCTGTTTAGTTTTATTTCCCCACGCTGCTGCTGGTCACCGACGCCGAAAACGGCTGATGCCGCGTGTCGCACATTTCGGCTGGCCAAAAAACACGTGTAGCCGGCTAATGAGAACGCTTTATCAATTAGGGTTGGGTGGGGATTTTGCAGTAATAAATTTGCGTACGGTTAGGGGAATATTTTTCGATTTCCTTGTTTTTTGTGTTGTTTAGTTTTATTTTCCCACGCTGCTGCTGGTCACCGACACCGAAAACGGCTGATGCCGCGTGTCGCACATTTCGGCTGGGCAAAAGACACGTGTAGCCGGCTAATGAGAACGCTTTATCAATTAGGGTTGGGTGGGGATTTTGCAGTAATAAATTTGCGTACGGTTAGCTGCGACTCAGCACGATTGCAGCCAGCGGCGGTTGCAATCACGATAGCGCGTGGTCAGCGGCTGGCAGTAATTGCTGCCCGTGACAGCCGCACCGAATACACCAATGTTTATTTGGTTTGCGCTGTAAATATCTGGAAGGATCGTTTTTAAAATCGTTATAGCTTGCTTTTTTCCTGCTTCTTTTGTCAATTCGCTGCAATCATGCAGCTCGCCGTCTCGTGGCCCCTTTGCGAAGAAAGCTCATATTGGAGCCGGCACCGCAATCGCTGTTTGCGTGTTTGCGCACGGTGCCGCTGCATTATGCATGCAGAAGCGCACGACGTGCAGTACGACAGCCGGGACACGGGTCTCTTCGCTGCACCATCACCAAAACAAAGCCCGCAAACAAAGCAACAACAGTCGCCGGAAGAGGTAATGGAGGGTGAGGGGGTGTGTGTGTATGTGTGTGTGCATCGTAAATTGCACCGGCGCGATGCTGGCCACTGTTTGAGGAGCTATGGTTTGACTTTTTCGCGTTCGCGTTTCCCTCGGCGAGTGGTTGGATCCGCTTTTTGCTTGTTTGCACGGATGATTGCGAGTAATTGCGCCGGAGTTGTCGGGTCGGGCTCCTGGCTCGTGCCGCGTACCTGGAGGCTGGTATTTGCTTCGAATCCCAATAGCCAATATCGCGCCATCGACCGGCTTGTTTGTAGACGATAATTTAATTTCATCACAAACATTTCACCAATCAAACAGCACCCGGATAGAGCGAGAGAGAGAGCGAGAGGCAAACACCCAAATAGACGTGGTGAGCGTTCCCAGCGGGCTGCGACCACAAACGCTAGTGGACGTGGCATACGCGCTGCTCCCGGAATGCCGGAAGGGGGCTAAGAAATATTAATTATTAATTCCAGCACTCAGCTTCCTCCACAACTAGTCGGGCTCGGTCGAAGGACCCCGAAATCACATTTATTGAACTGATCCGGAGAGTGGTTCTGATGAAAACGGCTCACCAGGGTCATCTTCTCTGGCAGCAGCTCGCACTCACTGCACTGGACCTAAGATAAGCGATATGCATCCCAACTCGATGGAACGGTAGGAGCCGGATAAACGTTCGCAATTGGAATCGCCCATCCTCGCTAGCACGGTCGATGCCGATACCGAGTCCGAGATAGTCAGGCTGCGCGTGAAAGGTGCGAGAATGGGAACGGAACACGGTCGCATTTCTTAGTCTGACTGCTGAGGCTGCTCACCAGCCCCGTCTCGACCCGGCTGAAAATTGTCCGCTGAAATTAAAACCTCAGCCGTATCTTAACGTCCATCTTAATTAATACTTCGTCTCCGGCCACCCCCACCCCGGTGTGCAGTTGCTCGCCCTCCTCCCCCCACTGTCTTGCTGGGAGCAACGTTGACGAAACGACGTCGTCCTTGAAAGTTACTATGCTCTCAGTCTGGCTCTCTCTCTCTCTCCGTCTCGCCCATTCCTGCATGATCGGCATCTGAATATCGTGCCAGCAAAGCGTACACTGCTCACAGGTCTGGAACCGTGCGCTTGCCGGGGGTTTTTCAACTTCTGCGTTTCGGCAAAACCGTTACGCGAGGGCGAAGTTATTACAGATGAAATGAAAGAAAGTTACCCGTGGATGGAACGCACGGTTTTGATAAAGCGAACTCGGAACGACCGGGATCGAGATGCAAAACGGCGGCGACGGACGCGTTCCTTTGATATATGTGGAGCAGCAGCACACACACACCAGCCCGCCGCAGCGAGATCATCGCCAAACAAATAATTGAAACTTCCACCGACACACACCACCGCATAGTGGAGTGGGAATATTTTTCGATTTCCTTGTTTTTTGTGTTGTTTAGTTTTATTTTCCCACGCTGCTGCTGGTCACCGACACCGAAAACGGCTGATGCCGCGTGTCGCACATTTCGGCTGGGCAAAAGACACGTGTAGCCGGCTAATGAGAACGCTTTATCAATTAGGGTTGGGTGGGGATTTTGCAGTAATAAATTTGCGTACGGTTAGCTGCGACTCAGCACGATTGCAGCCAGCGGCGGTTGCAATCACGATAGCGCGTGGTCAGCGGCTGGCAGTAATTGCTGCCCGTGACAGCCGCACCGAATACACCAATGTTTATTTGGTTTGCGCTGTAAATATCTGGAAGGATCGTTTTTAAAATCGTTATAGCTTGCTTTTTTCCTGCTTCTTTTGTCAATTCGCTGCAATCATGCAGCTCGCCGTCTCGTGGCCCCTTTGCGAAGAAAGCTCATATTGGAGCCGGCACCGCAATCGCTGTTTGCGTGTTTGCGCACGGTGCCGCTGCATTATGCATGCAGAAGCGCACGACGTGCAGTACGACAGCCGGGACTCGGGTCTCTTCGCTGCACCATCACCAAAACAAAGCCCGCAAACAAAGCAACAACAGTCGCCGGAAGAGGTAATGGGGGGTGAGAGGGTTGTGTGTGTGTATGTGTGTGTGCATCGTAAATTGCACCGGCGCGATGCTGGCCACTGTTTGAGGAGCTATGGTTTGACTTTTAGTGGGTTTCGACCCTACGACGACGACGTCGCCGGGCGAGAAACATGGACCCTACAAGCGTGCACTGCAGCGTGCTCGTGCGCTGAAATCTGTTTTTCGGAAATGTGCAAAATCATTCGTTATCGTCTGCCGGGATTTCCATTGCAGGTTCGTGATGCTCGATACGCTCGACCCGGTCCGGCACACAATGCCATGGCAGTGCATGCCATGCCATCCAAACGAATGGAGGGGGGTCGTCACCGTGATGAGACGGACATTTGTACAAATAGAATTATACATGAAATTGTTTTTGATAATATTAAAATTCACGTACCGTGCCCGTGCGCCCGGCGCAGTAGTAGGGCCGTGGGGATCTCCGATCCCGGGCTGATCCGCACGCCCGGAACGCGCTGATGGTGCGTGCCACTGAATAAACATGCACATGCACGGCGTTTGCATGTGCACTTACTCTCCGGCACGTCCGGTGCGCTGGCGTGATGAATGTCTGCCCGGATCGGTTCTGATAGCGCGTGGCAGCGTGTGACAGGACGAACACACACTCACACCCGGGGTAAGCTTCCGGGATGTGGCAATAGCATTAACGGGCTTCCATCAGCCCGCCGCAGCGAGATCATCGCCAAACAAATAATTGAAACTTCCACCGACACACACCACCGCATAGTGGAGTGGGAATATTTTTCGATTTTCGCTGATGCAACACCCGTTTCGTGTGCTGTGGGCGAAGGGGAGCCGAGCGCTCGGGGTGGGGTGGACTGAAATAAATTACTGCTTTCTCCTCCCGCTCACCGAACGCCAGCGGGGGAGGAGGATGAACCACACGGGGAGGGTGGTGGGCATGGGATGGTGTTTGACAAACTGGCGTTTGTACAAAAGCACGGTAGCCGGGCCGAGGGATCTCCCTTGACCTTTAACGTCCACGTCAAACCAACACGAACATCGGGGAAAAGACAAAAGCACGGTAGCCGGGCCGAGGGATCTCCCTTGACCTTTAACGTCCACGTCAAACCAACACGAACATCGGGGAAAAGTCTATCACAATCGAAACGAAATTGTTTGCTAAAGAAACGAAAAACGCTCAACTACACTTTTGCGCAATAAAATCTTCCCAATGCTAGCCCGCCCGCCCCGGCAAGCTCCCAGCGCTCCCAGCTCGCTCGGGAGCCACATTAATTAATGCCCTCTCATCAACTTTCGCTGATGCAACACCCGTTTCGTGTGCTGTGGGCGAAGGGGAGCCGAGCGCTCGGGGTGGGGTGGACTGAAATAAATTACTGCTTTCTCCTCCCGCTCACCGAACGCCAGCGGGGGAGGAGGATGAACCACACGGGGAGGGTGGTGGGCATGGGATGGTGTTTGACAAACTGGCGTTTGTACAAAAGCACGGTAGCCGGGCCGAGGGATCTCCCTTGACCTTTAACGTCCACGTCAAACCAACACGAACATCGGGGAAAAGTCTATCACAATCGAAACGAAATTGTTTGCTAAAGAAACGAAAAACGCTCAACTACACTTTTGCGCAATAAAATCTTCCCAATGCTAGCCCGCCCGCCCCGGCAAGCTCCCAGCGCTCCCAGCTCGCTCGGGAGCCACATTAATTAATGCCCTCTCATCAACTTTCGCTGATGCAACACCCGTTTCGTGTGCTGTGGGCGAAGGGGAGCCGAGCGCTCGGGGTGGGGTGGACTGAAATAAATTACTGCTTTCTCCTCCCGCTCACCGAACGCAAGGGGTGGGGGATGAACCACACGGGGAGGGTGGTGGGCATGGGATGGTGTTTGACAAACTGGCGTTTGTGGACAAATTTATTAGTCGGGCCGAGGGATCTCCCTTGACCTTTAACGTCCACGTCAAACCAACACGAACATCGGGGAAAAGTCTATCACAATCGAAACGAAATTGTTTGCTAAAGAAACGAAAAACGCTCAACTACACTTTTGCGCAATAAAATCTTCCCAATGCTAGCCCGCCCGCCCCGGCAAGCTCCCAGCGCTCCCAGCTCGCTCGGGAGCCACATTAATTAATGCCCTCTCATCAACTTTCGCTGATGCAACACCCGTTTCGTGTGCTGTGGGCGAAGGGGAGCCGAGCGCTCGGGGTGGGGTGGACTGAAATAAATTACTGCTTTCTCCTCCCGCTCACCGAACGCCAGCGGGGGAGGAGGATGAACCACACGGGGAGGGTGGTGGGCATGGGATGGTGTTTGACAAACTGGCGTTTGTACAAAAGCACGGTAGCCGGGCCGAGGGATCTCCCTTGACCTTTAACGTCCACGTCAAACCAACACGAACATCGGGGAAAAGTCTATCACAATCGAAACGAAATTGTTTGCTAAAGAAACGAAAAACGCTCAACTACACTTTTGCGCAATAAAATCTTCCCAATGCTAGCCCGCCCGCCCCGGCAAGCTCCCAGCGCTCCCAGCTCGCTCGGGAGCCACATTAATTAATGCCCTCTCATCAACTTTCGCTGATGCAACACCCGTTTCGTGTGCTGTGGGCGAAGGGGAGCCGAGCGCTCGGGGTGGGGTGGACTGAAATAAATTACTGCTTTCTCCTCCCGCTCACCGAACGCCAGCGGGGGAGGAGGATGAACCACACGGGGAGGGTGGTGGGCATGGGATGGTGTTTGACAAACTGGCGTTTGTACAAAAGCACGGTAGCCGGGCCGAGGGATCTCCCTTGACCTTTAACGTCCACGTCAAACCAACACGAACATCGGGGAAAAGTCTATCACAATCGAAACGAAATTGTTTGCTAAAGAAACGAAAAACGCTCAACTACACTTTTGCGCAATAAAATCTTCCCAATGCTAGCCCGCCCGCCCCGGCAAGCTCCCAGCGCTCCCAGCTCGCTCGGGAGCCACATTAATTAATGCCCTCTCATCAACTTTCGCTGATGCAACACCCGTTTCGTGTGCTGTGGGCGAAGGGGAGCCGAGCGCTCGGGGTGGGGTGGACTGAAATAAATTACTGCTTTCTCCTCCCGCTCACCGAACGCCAGCGGGGGAGGAGGATGAACCACACGGGGAGGGTGGTGGGCATGGGATGGTGTTTGACAAACTGGCGTTTGTACAAAAGCACGGTAGCCGGGCCGAGGGATCTCCCTTGACCTTTAACGTCCACGTCAAACCAACACGAACATCGGGGAAAAGTCTATCACAATCGAAACGAAATTGTTTGCTAAAGAAACGAAAAACGCTCAACTACACTTTTGCGCAATAAAATCTTCCCAATGCTAGCCCGCCCGCCCCGGCAAGCTCCCAGCGCTCCCAGCTCGCTCGGGAGCCACATTAATTAATGCCCTCTCATCAACTTTCGCTGATGCAACACCCGTTTCGTGTGCTGTGGGCGAAGGGGAGCCGAGCGCTCGGGGTGGGGTGGACTGAAATAAATTACTGCTTTCTCCTCCCGCTCACCGAACGCCAGCGGGGGAGGAGGATGAACCACACGGGGAGGGTGGTGGGCATGGGATGGTGTTTGACAAACTGGCGTTTGTACAAAAGCACGGTAGCCGGGCCGAGGGATCTCCCTTGACCTTTAACGTCCACGTCAAACCAACACGAACATCGGGGAAAAGTCTATCACAATCGAAACGAAATTGTTTGCTAAAGAAACGAAAAACGCTCAACTACACTTTTGCGCAATAAAATCTTCCCAATGCTAGCCCGCCCGCCCCGGCAAGCTCCCAGCGCTCCCAGCTCGCTCGGGAGCCACATTAATTAATGCCCTCTCATCAACTTTCGCTGATGCAACACCCGTTTCGTGTGCTGTGGGCGAAGGGGAGCCGAGCGCTCGGGGTGGGGTGGACTGAAATAAATTACTGCTTTCTCCTCCCGCTCACCGAACGCCAGCGGGGGAGGAGGATGAACCACACGGGGAGGGTGGTGGGCATGGGATGGTGTTTGACAAACTGGCGTTTGTACAAAAGCACGGTAGCCGGGCCGAGGGATCTCCCTTGACCTTTAACGTCCACGTCAAACCAACACGAACATCGGGGAAAAGTCTATCACAATCGAAACGAAATTGTTTGCTAAAGAAACGAAAAACGCTCAACTACACTTTTGCGCAATAAAATCTTCCCAATGCTAGCCCGCCCGCCCCGGCAAGCTCCCAGCGCTCCCAGCTCGCTCGGGAGCCACATTAATTAATGCCCTCTCATCAACTTTCGCTGATGCAACACCCGTTTCGTGTGCTGTGGGCGAAGGGGAGCCGAGCGCTCGGGGTGGGGTGGACTGAAATAAATTACTGCTTTCTCCTCCCGCTCACCGAACGCCAGCGGGGGAGGAGGATGAACCACACGGGGAGGGTGGTGGGCATGGGATGGTGTTTGACAAACTGGCGTTTGTACAAAAGCACGGTAGCCGGGCCGAGGGATCTCCCTTGACCTTTAACGTCCACGTCAAACCAACACGAACATCGGGGAAAAGTCTATCACAATCGAAACGAAATTGTTTGCTAAAGAAACGAAAAACGCTCAACTACACTTTTGCGCAATAAAATCTTCCCAATGCTAGCCCGCCCGCCCCGGCAAGCTCCCAGCGCTCCCAGCTCGCTCGGGAGCCACATTAATTAATGCCCTCTCATCAACTTTCGCTGATGCAACACCCGTTTCGTGTGCTGTGGGCGAAGGGGAGCCGAGCGCTCGGGGTGGGGTGGACTGAAATAAATTACTGCTTTCTCCTCCCGCTCACCGAACGCCAGCGGGGGAGGAGGATGAACCACACGGGGAGGGTGGTGGGCATGGGATGGTGTTTGACAAACTGGCGTTTGTATATGGCTCGGACGCTGCGTTGGGTTGGGGGGGTGTGATCGTAAAATAAGATTATGTTTCCGGAAGTTATAGTGCAATGAGGGCGACGGCTGGAGGATGCTCCCAATTGCTACAATCCCATAATTGTATGGCTCGTACATTGAAAGATTCGCAATTCATTCGACAATGGTGAAATTGGGCTGTAAATCGGACCTCGAGGTGTAAAAACCCGTCCCCATGCGAGGAGTCGGCGTGGGGTTGTCAATAATCAGGTAAGTGTTGGTTCCGGCCCACAAATGGGGGCGAAGCGTCGCAAGCGATTGTAAAATTCACTGCCTCAAAAATCGTTCGCCTAGCGCCGGGGGGTACGCTCGGGGTACGATGTGTCATTAAACTTAATCAATTTTCCACCACATAACATTCCGGGAAATTGAAAACTTCTCTCCGGCGCTCGTAAACAGCGGACGGCAAGGACGGCTCGGGCGAGCTGGTTCCAAACACAAGCGCGCACACACACACACACCCACCGCATTCGTATTTCCCGGCAAAACTTCAAGCCCCGTTGGAAAAGTCGAAAGCTTCACCGTGGTGAGTTTCGCTCCCAGCGTTGTGGTGAGTTTAACTCGTTCCCATTTCGTCGGCTCGTCTCGCAGCCGTCGGCCTTCCAGTCAGCGGCTGGGTCGGATGTTTTGATGTGGTGAATCATGCGCCCAAAGCTTTGCTTCCCAATCGGCCACTCTCCTGCTCATCCCGTTGCCGTGTGGTGAAAGTTTTGGTGCGGTGAAGTTCTTCTCCTGCCTATCGGGCGAAACACGAACGATCACGAGTTCCAAGGCGACCTTCCACGAAAGCGGGGAAAGCGCGGCCCGACTGGAAGTCGCACACTTTCCAACGGGGTGTGTGCGTGTGTTTGTGTGTGTGTTGTGTTGTTTGTGCGTTGCGCATGCACCGCGTCGTTCACACCGTCACTCCCGGTTGTCCATCATAAAGCGTTTGATTGTGTGATAAAACACCGAAAACGGTCTTGCCCGGGGCTGCATAAAAAGGCCCGGAAGACACGACATGGTGGCTGCTTCAGGCGTATTTGGGTACAAATATGGCTCGGACGCTGCGTTGGGTTGGGGGGGTGTGATCGTAAAATAAGATTATGTTTCCGGAAGTTATAGTGCAATGAGGGCGACGGCTGGAGGATGCTCCCAATTGCTACAATCCCATAATTGTATGGCTCGTACATTGAAAGATTCGCAATTCATTCGACAATGGTGAAATTGGGCAGAGCTCATCCGGTGTTGGGTATTGGGTCTATTCATTAAAAAGCATGCAAGCGTTTGATGTCCGCATCGTACGACGAACCGGCACGATGTGTCTTGATGGTGTATCGGAACGTGCAGCCAGCCCACCCAGCCACCCACCCAACATACGGACCGGTTACCCGGTTGTCCATCATAAAGCGTTTGATTGTGTGATAAAACACCGAAAACGGTCTTGCCCGGGGCTGCATAAAAAGGCCCGGAAGACACGACATGGTGGCTGCTTCAGGCGTATTTGGGTACAAATATGGCTCGGACGCTGCGTTGGGTTGGGGGGGTGTGATCGTAAAATAAGATTATGTTTCCGGAAGTTATAGTGCAATGAGGGCGACGGCTGGAGGATGCTCCCAATTGCTACAATCCCATAATTGTATGGCTCGTACATTGAAAGATTCGCAATTCATTCGACAATGGTGAAATTGGGCTGTAAATCGGACCTCGAGGTGTAAAAACCCGTCCCCATGCGAGGAGTCGGCGTGGGGTTGTCAATAATCAGGTAAGTGTTGGTTCCGGCCCACAAATGGGGGCGAAGCGTCGCAAGCGATTGTAAAATTCACTGCCTCAAAAATCGTTCGCCTAGCGCCGGGGGGTACGCTCGGGGTACGATGTGTCATTAAACTTAATCAATTTTCCACCACATAACATTCCGGGAAATTGAAAACTTCTCTCCGGCGCTCGTAAACAGCGGACGGCAAGGACGGCTCGGGCGAGCTGGTTCCAAACACAAGCGCGCACACACACACACACCCACCGCATTCGTATTTCCCGGCAAAACTTCAAGCCCCGTTGGAAAAGTCGAAAGCTTCACCGTGGTGAGTTTCGCTCCCAGCGTTGTGGTGAGTTTAACTCGTTCCCATTTCGTCGGCTCGTCTCGCAGCCGTCGGCCTTCCAGTCAGCGGCTGGGTCGGATGTTTTGATGTGGTGAATCATGCGCCCAAAGCTTTGCTTCCCAATCGGCCACTCTCCTGCTCATCCCGTTGCCGTGTGGTGAAAGTTTTGGTGCGGTGAAGTTCTTCTCCTGCCTATCGGGCGAAACACGAACGATCACGAGTTCCAAGGCGACCTTCCACGAAAGCGGGGAAAGCGCGGCCCGACTGGAAGTCGCACACTTTCCAACGGGGTGTGTGCGTGTGTTTGTGTGTGTGTTGTGTTGTTTGTGCGTTGCGCATGCACCGCGTCGTTCACACCGTCACTGTCGTTCCGGGTGGTTTTTGAGTCAATTTCTTGTAAACAAACCTCACGCACCACATTCTCGCTGCGTACACTGCGTACGAAACGGGCGAGCGGCACAAAAGCACGGTAGCCGGGCCGAGGGATCTCCCTTGACCTTTAACGTCCACGTCAAACCAACACGAACATCGGGGAAAAGTCTATCACAATCGAAACGAAATTGTTTGCTAAAGAAACGAAAAACGCTCAACTACACTTTTGCGCAATAAAATCTTCCCAATGCTAGCCCGCCCGCCCCGGCAAGCTCCCAGCGCTCCCAGCTCGCTCGGGAGCCACATTAATTAATGCCCTCTCATCAACTTTCGCTGATGCAACACCCGTTTCGTGTGCTGTGGGCGAAGGGGAGCCGAGCGCTCGGGGTGGGGTGGACTGAAATAAATTACTGCTTTCTCCTCCCGCTCACCGAACGCCAGCGGGGGAGGAGGATGAACCACACGGGGAGGGTGGTGGGCATGGGATGGTGTTTGACAAACTGGCGTTTGTACAAAAGCACGGTAGCCGGGCCGAGGGATCTCCCTTGACCTTTAACGTCCACGTCAAACCAACACGAACATCGGGGAAAAGTCTATCACAATCGAAACGAAATTGTTTGCTAAAGAAACGAAAAACGCTCAACTACACTTTTGCGCAATAAAATCTTCCCAATGCTAGCCCGCCCGCCCCGGCAAGCTCCCAGCGCTCCCAGCTCGCTCGGGAGCCACATTAATTAATGCCCTCTCATCAACTTTCGCTGATGCAACACCCGTTTCGTGTGCTGTGGGCGAAGGGGAGCCGAGCGCTCGGGGTGGGGTGGACTGAAATAAATTACTGCTTTCTCCTCCCGCTCACCGAACGCCAGCGGGGGAGGAGGATGAACCACACGGGGAGGGTGGTGGGCATGGGATGGTGTTTGACAAACTGGCGTTTGTACAAAAGCGTCTGGCCAGGTGTGTTTGTTGCTGCATATTGATGAGGTTTTTCTTTTTGGTCTAGCTCGCTGTTCGTGAACAGGTTTTAGGGACGAGAGAAGCTTATTTTCATGATTCATCGTCAACAGTGACATAAATTGTAATGAAAACGGGTTGCTTTCGTCCGTCTGGCCAGGTGTGTTTGTTGCTGCATATTGATGAGGTTTTTCTTTTTGGTCTAGCTCGCTGTTCGTGAACAGGTTTTAGGGACGAGAGAAGCTTATTTTCATGATTCATCGTCAACAGTGACATAAATTGTAATGAAAACGGGTTGCTTTCGTCCATGCCACATCCCCGCACACACACTAACACCGGTTGCCTAATGCTCACTTCGTATGTGAAGCAATACGAGTTAGTCTGGGTCGTTTTTTATTGCACATTTATTTGCATTCTACTCGGCAGCAACCTGCTCGGTTGGTTTCGAAACGTAGGACCATTCCTATAGGACCATTTTCTTGGTACGTATGCATCCATATCATATTTACACATGAAAAGCGTTCCATCCTTGCCGTACGACGAGACAAAAGCAAGCACATCAATTAACAGCAATTTTACAAAATAGCCGGCCATTGGGACAAGATACACACGATGCAATAATTCGAAAGGAATTCAGGAAGATCACTATTCGACACATGCTAAACAGTAGTTCAGAGAATACGGAAGTGATTTCAGTGCCGCTTGCTTAACTCCACGACCTTCACTGAACCCTTTTGCATGCTAAACAGTAGTTCAGAGAATACGGAAGTGATTTCAGTGCCGCTTGCTTAACTCCACGACCTTCACTGAACCCTTTTGCTTGGAATTTTGTATTTCTCGGACGCAGCAAGCCATTCAAACACCCCGGCGTTGAATGTACCCGAGCACTCTGCGTGCGTGTATGTTCCAGCAACACGAGACCACCAGTTTCTGTAACAAATAGTGGCACAAACGCTTGCTCTACTGCCTCAAGGCTCAACGTTTTATCAAAAGTTAAACGACGGGACTTTACGGGCATCTCCCAGATATAGTTGCACACCGGCAAGATTGGGAATGGAATTCAAGACAAACCAGTCGGGCGAGCAACGCTGCAACCGTTGCGGCACAAGTTATGGTCGGTTCACCAGTTTACCCTATTAAATTAGAAACTGCACTGGATGCTGGATGCGAAAAGCACTCGAGCGGCCATCTCGATCGTGCCATCTCGACAACAGTTTGTTTATGTTGAGGAAGATTTTTCCTGCCTCACAGTGCCTTCCCCACACCCGGCACTGAACCGACCCGGGGTAGGACGCACGCAAAGTTTATAAAACTGCAACAAGACGCACGGCTGAGCTGATGGATCGAAACAATTTTCATTTCACTTATCTAAATAGCTGCGGTTTGTTTGCCGGTGGTTTCGATGCGTTTCCCTACTTTTCTAATCAACTTTGCTTTAATGCTTTAACGGCGAGATGAAAGGCTGCTTACGGGTCACCTCATATGTCGCCCGTGACCGCAGAACAAATTCTGGCAGTGAAGTCTCGTTTAATTACATTCCGTGAACGATTCCATGGAAAACCGGGACAAAACCCGGGATGAGGGCAACCGGGTCTCATGCACAGTTGCTTTCTAAGTAGCGGCGTCGTAAGACTCATCCTCATTTACGGGCTTTTATGAGTAAGACAGCGTGACACCAGCCGCCATTATCCGGCCGAGGCACTGCATCCGTGGCGCAACACTTTCACCGTTTGATCTAATTAAAGCGCCCCATTGTGGCGTTCGACCGGCGGCTGTCACGGGCGGACCCCTCATAACCCTGTCAATGTTGCAGCTAATGAACGTAACTAACCCGGCTGCGCCCCGGCTGTGCTAATCGCAGCGTGGACTGGCGACCGCACTCGACGCGAACATTATTAATGGCGTGAGCCGAGCCTAGTGACTTAAGCTCCCCGGGTGAATCCTGTCCCTAGAGGGGGGTCGAATTCTGTGGATGAACGGATGAATAGAGCAGCTTCCACATGGCAGCGC
>KZ068892.1:26511-38579 GCA_002091845.1 Anopheles cracens
CATTAAGGGAGAGAGAGAGAAAAAAAACCGAAACCTACCCACCCACTCGCGATCTCCGCATTTTTCCATCCCAACCCCGGACAACGACGATGACGTGTACAGTCGGCGCGCGGAAATTGTGTGAACCGAAAAGCGTTTCTCAATTCACTAAATAATTACCACCTATAATGACAAAAGGGTTCACAACCGCACCGAACCGAGCGGCGCCTCGTTACCCCACGCGGTATTGGGCAATTCGCGGGCTGGCGCAGGCGCATTTTTCATTCGTACTCGAAGATGGTGAAAATTTTTCACAATCCGCTATCGTTTTCATTATTTATTTTTCCCCCTTCCCGCCGCTTCTTATCCGGCGGCCAACGCGGAGAGGTCTGCCACCGGGGTTTGAGGCAGAAAGAATGGAAAGAGAAACGTGCAGATTCTCATGAGTTTGGGATAGATTGATGGATGGGAGTTGAATGGGTGCATGAACGAGAGAGTGAGACGATGGTGCGATGGTGCCACAGAAGAGTAGAGGGAGAAGCAAATCTGAACCTTATACTTTCAAAGTTCATTCGTTTTAGTTTACTTACAGGTGCCCCAACATGAAGTAAGAGACTAAAAGATTATGCACCAAAAATTACCTGAAAATAAATTTAAAAAAAAACCAAATAATTAAAACGATGCCAGAAAACAATATGTTAAGGATCATTCAAATAATCAAATATGTAGAAACGATCAACTAAAAAAAGTAGCACTTAATAAAAAACAATACAATAATAAACAAGTGAATGGATAATCAAACAGAAAACAAATTTGCAATGTTATTCCTCCCAAGACCATTCAAGATTAACACTAAATTAATCATAATAAAATAGACAACGAGAAAGCTTTACTTTGCCAATTCAGTGATTTTTATGGAAAATTGAAAAAAAAAAAACTGAACATAATATGAACAATTTACTTGTTATCTTTATGTATTTCCTCTTGTATTCATTATTTCTATTTCTATTATTTCCATTTCTATTTCTATTTTCTATTATCTCTATTTTTAGATTTAGCTCATGGAAATTTCCAAGGTTTTTTGTTTGTGTTAAGCACAAAATATTGTATAAACAGATGACATTCATACTTTACAACTCTTATTATTTATTGTTTTTCATTGCTCCTTTCTTGTAAGCTTTTCATACAAAGACACGGATCTAATTGTTGAACCTCTGTGGTTAAAAAGGAAAAAATATGTTAATTCAAGTAGCTAAATCGAAGTAGAAGTAAAAAATAGTAATGGAAGAAAAGCGAGTTTATTCCGGATAAAACTTAAATCACAATAGGAATTTATTTCAAACAAGACGCTTCGCCTCACATCGTTTATTACAAAAACAGTATCAAATGTTCCTTTTTGAAGTTTTATGAGATGTTTATCTCAGCTCATAACCAAAAGCATTCGAGATACTCGCACCACCATAAGAAACTTTATCACCAAACCAAACAAAAACACATATCACGATCTCAGCTATTACCAGCTACCAACCATTTCTACACATGTCGCCACAAAAATAGGAGCGATGCTAAATATGCGTTGAGCAGTCTGACAAAAAAAAACAAAACTACGAACTCCAAACCTTTCTATGACGCTTTTCTATCGTCATAAAGGCCGGACTAGAGGTTCGTCGGCCGACGGCCGCCGCTGCCGAGCATGTGTTCCGTAGCAGCAACAAACGGAGATGTCGTAAAACTGTGCTCGTTTAACACCGCGGACGCCATGTACCTCAACATGTGTAACACTTTACGACTTAAATCACGCGACTACTGCTGCGACAACGACGACGACGGCATCGGTAACAGTAACAGCGACATCCAAATGTCGCAACACAAGGAATTCGCATTGGCACAATCATCGGACCACACGATGTCGGACACGATGGTCACGCTGGATGGAGTTGCAGTGAATCGCAGAATAAAAAAGACAACAAAACAAATCCAAACAATTGAAAAATTAGTTTCCAACCCAGAATCCTTCGGAGGACACCTTTTTCCCATCGTTATTTTCGCTGATAATTTATTGCTCAAAGTGTGTGCGAAGTTTTTTTTGTTTGTTGTTTCGGCGCACGCAGATTACCTTCTCCGGGTTTTCTCTAACGAGCAAACAGACGAACTCGAACCGGCCACCTATTATAGAGGTGCCCGAATTAAGTGGACTTTAACTGATGTTCGCCGTACACAGCCGACGACACCGCCCGTAGTGCCGCTTCAAGGATCACTGTGAGGCGTCGGTTCAACCCCTTCCGACACCTTCGGATTCGAAGCTTCTGCCAACGGTTCTGCAGACCCCTAGGGGCTCGTGCGACGCCGCGGACCGAAATCTTTTCCGGCCGGCATTGGTATCTTTTTTGGGGGGTTAACATTTTGCATTCACTCTACGTGGCGAGGCGTTTGCGAAGGGGGTCTCCGTCGCAGACCAATCGGTGATAAGCTTGTAAGGTCGGTCCGAATCTGGATCGAGCCGCACGTGAAGGCAGTTCCGTTCGTACACGGACGCGTGCGGTTCGGGTTGGGCTGCCCGCCCGCCCGGTTGCCCCTTACAAGGCAGTTTCAACTTTCATTTTTCTGGCCTGGTCTGTGGTGCTGTCTCTACCGGTTGGTGTGTCGTTGTTTTTTGCTGCTGTTTGCTCGTGTGTTGTTTGCTGTGATTATCGCTCAAAACCAACCTCCCGAGCGCTCTGCGGCTTGTGAGTAGCAAGTGGTAGTAAGCAGCAGCAACAGCCAACACAAAAAAACATATGAGTTGATCTGCCAAGGTCAGCCACGAAATTTGTCTGGAGTCTACGGTGGCGGGGAGAAATGAAACCATAAAATAACGAGAGCAACGCCTGCTTCGACCGTAAGTTGATGGAGCTTTACGAAAGGCTGCCGCTGAACGGAAAGTAAAATGAAAATATAATCCAACGAAAGGGGAAGTGAATTTTCATAATAACTCAGGCTTAAGCGTCCGAATGACTAATTTTGGCCACTTCCGGTGAATTGAAAATAAATATTTGGAACTGGTGTTTTGGTGTTTTGTGCCAAAAGAAAGCAATTTCATACATAAATTTCAATGTTTAATAAAAAATAAGTAAGTTTATGATAAAAATTGCACGTTATTTTCAATTACTTTCATATAAAATATAATTATATATATGATAATATAATTATAATAACATAATTAATAATATAATATAATAATGTATATATCATATATAATATAATTATATTATCAGGACTGATCATTTACGTTAAACATAAAGTAAACACTGTTCCACTTAAATTAAAGAACAAGAAAAAAAAACAAATAGAATATTACTTTTAAAAAATAAAAAAAAACAATAATTAAAATGAACTTCTTCAAAAACTATTTATTTAGAGAATGAAAACTATCTAAAAGTGACCTACTTTCCAAAGAAAAATTATATAACGACTGTTTAAACGAATTTAATTGTTTAATAATGACAAACCTACCTATAATACGTTCTTAAAAGTGTCTTAAGTTTAAAGAACGTTTAAATGTGGTTGAGTCTTAGATAGTTGCGCAGAGATATTGATAATCAACCTCCTATCGAAGGAACGATAAATATTCAATTATAACGCAAATGTCAAAACAAAAACACATCTGTCGCTTTCGATCTTTCGCATGCTAATGCACTTGCTCTCTTTATTGCCTTCTTATGACGTTGTGTAAAAAAGTAAAAACAAACCGCCCCCTGACACGGGCGTGGCAGGTGCATATAAGAAGCCGGCACGAAGCATGCCCCCGTTTGACAATGGGCCAACAATGGGCCAAAAGGTTCCGCGCACAAAGCGTCACGGCGCGGAGAAAGTTCGCCCCAGCAGACGGGGCGCGGTGAGCTGCAACATGAAAATGAACGCGAAGCCAACAACGCGTGTCACCCCGTCGCCGCGAGCGCACAGTTTTTGGCGACACTGGTTTGCGTGGTGGCTTGTGGCAATTGTGACAGGACTTTTTGATGGGCACAGTGCGCGCGCGTGCCGCGGAAGGGCCGTGTCGTTACAGTTCGTTACAGCGTGGCGGGGGGTGGAGGGGATTTGTTTAGTCGCGTGCGCGTGATGTAACGATTCCGGAGCGCGAGGGGGGAATCGCCTCAGCCGTCTAAGCTGATTGCAAAAATATTTTTCTAACCATTGTCGTCGGTGCGTTATGATTCAATCGACCTAATTTTTCTTCCTAATTGATTGCTCGTTACAAATTGGGGCGACTCAGTCTTTTTTTGTAGGTGCGTTTTGTAACGATCGTTGTACAATTAGGGGGTTCTACGGAAGAGTTGGTTAGACAATATGGACAATATGATTTTACTGTTGTTTTGCAAAGAAACATCTTGCTAGCAGCTTGATAATCTTTGGTGATTTAAGGTTTGATCTACTTAATTTTATATGCAATAAATTTAAATTATACGCCGATTTTCAAATGCACATCTCAAACAACAAACAATCGTTCATAATTACCCAATTTCCAGCTACTTTACTATTTTCTGTACATCTTACGAGTGTTGGATCAGCAATCGTTCAAAGGTTTATATTGTTAACATTATGACAAAAAATTAAATACATGTAAATAACAAAAAATACTACAACAAATAAAACAAAAATTAATATTCATAGAATAAAAACTAAATAGGAGAGGTTATAATACGTATAAAAAATCATCAAAAATTATGCCTATTATAGTGAAGCGCATTCAAAACTAGCTCCATTTTATACGAATTTTGAAAAGATTATTAACCTCTAAAAAACTCATTTTATCTATCCCAAGATGTCATATAGTAATGCTACATTACATGGAGTGATTTTTAAGAAATTTGTAAAAAATAGTGTAAATGTTTTCGTGTTATTCCCAAAAACAAGTGTTCGTATACTTTTTCTACGGACTGTATAATATGCACGATCCGGATATTTCCGAATAATATTTCAACGTTCATTAATCGAAGTAGGCGTGTGAGGTAATGTAATGGTGGTTTGACGAAGTTCCGGAACGAAACGATCACCTCAACCAAATGTGGGAGGGAGGAGATCTTCCGAATTCGGAAGAGAAATATCGCCCTAATCGATCATTCAAGTCTCCCAGTCGCGTGATTGTATGTTATGAAAATTACGTGCAAATGAGTTTGCGCTTCTTTGTCGAGCAAAGCAGCAGCAATTTGCTTGCAACGAAGAAAACCGATTTTTGAACTTTTGTGCAAGTGTAGCGAACAGAACCAAACAATGCGACCGCATTACGCAATACAACGGCAAACCACACGTATGTAATTTAAGTCCGGCGTGTAAAAAAGTAAAAACAAACCGCCCCCTGACACGGGCGTGGCAGGTGCATATAAGAAGCCGGCACGAAGCATGCCCCCGTTTGACAATGGGCCAACAATGGGCCAAAAGGTTCCGCGCACAAAGCGTCACGGCGCGGAGAAAGTTCGCCCCAGCAGACGGGGCGCGGTGAGCTGCAACATGAAAATGAACGCGAAGCCAACAACGCGTGTCACCCCGTCGCCGCGAGCGCACAGTTTTTGGCGACACTGGTTTGCGTGGTGGCTTGTGGCAATTGTGACAGGACTTTTTGATGGGCACAGTGCGCGCGCGTGCCGCGGAAGGGCCGTGTCGTTACAGTTCGTTACAGCGTGGCGGGGGGTGGGTGTGCTTGAAAGGAATCACAGCAATAGTAGCAAATCGCTTCTTCGCGCTGAAGTGAAGATGAACATTAATATCAATTTAATACTTCACCGCAGCGAAGCGTCTCTGTGGGCCAAACGGTTTTTCGGGGGCATCCGTTTCTATTTTTTTTTAAACATAATTAATAATATAATATAATAATGTATATATCATATATAATATAATTATATTATCAGGACTGATCATTTACGTTAAACATAAAGTAAGCACTGCTCCACTTAAATTAAAGAACAAGAAAAAAAAACAAATAGAATATTACTTTTAAAAAATAAAAAAAAACAATAATTAAAATGAACTTCTTCAAAAACTATTTATTTAGAGAATGAAAACTATCTAAAAGTGACCTACTTTCCAAAGAAAAATTATATAACGACTGTTTAAACGAATTTAATTGTTTAATAATGACAAACCTACCTATAATACGTTCTTAAAAGTGTCTTAAGTTTAAAGAACGTTTAAATGTGGTTGAGTCTTAGATAGTTGCGCAGAGATATTGATAATCAACCTCCTATCGAAGGAACGATAAATATTCAATTATAACGCAAATGTCAAAACAAAAACACATCTGTCGCTTTCGATCTTTCGCATGCTAATGCACTTGCTCTCTTTATTGCCTTCTTATGACGTTTGATTGCAAGGTTATTTGTTGTTGAACGTTACAAGATGTTTAGTTCAATATTTTTAATATCTCAAAACAATTTAAAAATTTCCATAAACACGCGTTATTTCTTAAATGTTCAAAAATGTAAATCACCTCAACGAACCTTTTCATGTCCTTCATATCGAGTATTTTACAAGTTAATATTTATGACTATAGAATGTATAATTCTAGAGAATAACAATCAGTTATAGTTCGAATCTACCCGAGCGATTCTAACCTTCCAATTGAATTGACTAGCACTAATTACATTCGCTTCGTCGCAACATCTCCATCAAAATTTACTATAAATTGATAATAGCTACCGACTTCCTCGCTGAAGCCCGAAAAGAAAGTATTACTTTACGGCTCATTACAATCATCCACTGTCGCTCGTCAAGCTCTCTCATACCTTCTTCAGTTGTCAACAACGCCTGCTAAACACCAATTTCACCCGCTGTCTGGCAACGGCAAACATTTACCATTGTCCAACCGGTTCTCGTCCTCCCGATTGTGTAGCAAACAACGTTGAAAGTTGCACCCGGCGAATGATCTTTCGAAATATCGGCTCCCACAGCCATTGTTTCCGACGGCTTCTGTTTGTTTTAGACAACTCGAGTGGAGCGGATGATGATGGATGGCACCGCAGCACACGGCGGCACCAAATTTGTCCAAATTATCTATCAAACGCGATGCGCAAAAATAACAATAATTGAGTTAAATGTTAACTAGCTTGCCAAATTGTCGGCGTATCCTTGAGGACGAGAAATTGCGCGTGCTAATGTGAGTGCGTGTGCTTGAAAGGAATCACAGCAATAGTAGCAAATCGCTTCTTCGCGCTGAAGTGAAGATGAACATTAATATCAATTTAATACTTCACCGCAGCGAAGCGTCTCTGTGGGCCAAACGGTTTTTCGGGGGCATCCGTTTCTATTTTTTTTTTTCTGTTGCTTCTCGCTTTTTGGTGGTGGTGGTTCGCACAACGAATCACGGGCGGGTGGTGGTGCGTTATGAGATAATTATGGTACTTATGGACGCGTCTTCGCGTTTGTTAACTCGAAGCACCTCGATCGTTTTTACCGTTTTACGGTGCTTCCTTCTCCCGGGCGCGCGCGCGCACACACATACAGCTTCCTATGACCATTATCGATCGTTTGTCTGTTTTAATTTTGGTTGCATATGATTTCGTAAATATCCCAAAAACACACACACGCACTCACAGAGCGAAGAAACGTGAGGAAGTGAGGCTATCAGGGGTTGCATTTTCTATTTTTATTTTCACACGCACACTCGGTAGAGGTGCGCTCGGATCGATCGTTACGCTAATTGTAGGCGTGTGAGGTAATGTAATGGTGGTTTGACGAAGTTCCGGAACGAAACGATCACCTCAACCAAATGTGGGAGGGAGGAGATCTTCCGAATTCGGAAGAGAAATATCGCCCTAATCGATCATTCAAGTCTCCCAGTCGCGTGATTGTATGTTATGAAAATTACGTGCAAATGAGTTTGCGCTTCTTTGTCGAGCAAAGCAGCAGCAATTTGCTTGCAACGAAGAAAACCGATTTTTGAACTTTTGTGCAAGTGTAGCGAACAGAACCAAACAATGCGACCGCATTACGCAATACAACGGCAAACCACACGTATGTAATTTAAGTCCGGCGTGTAAAAAAGTAAAAACAAACCGCCCCCTGACACGGGCGTGGCAGGTGCATATAAGAAGCCGGCACGAAGCATGCCCCCGTTTGACAATGGGCCAACAATGGGCCAAAAGGTTCCGCGCACAAAGCGTCACGGCGCGGAGAAAGTTCGCCCCAGCAGACGGGGCGCGGTGAGCTGCAACATGAAAATGAACGCGAAGCCAACAACGCGTGTCACCCCGTCGCCGCGAGCGCACAGTTTTTGGCGACACTGGTTTGCGTGGTGGCTTGTGGCAATTGTGACAGGACTTTTTGATGGGCACAGTGCGCGCGCGTGCCGCGGAAGGGCCGTGTCGTTACAGTTCGTTACAGCGTGGCGGGGGGTGGAGGGGATTTGTTTAGTCGCGTGCGCGTGATGTAACGATTCCGGAGCGCGAGGGGGGAATCGCCTCAGCCGTCTAAGCTGATTGCAAAAATATTTTTCTAACCATTGTCGTCGGTGCGTTATGATTCAATCGACCTAATTTTTCTTCCTAATTGATTGCTCGTTACAAATTGGGGCGACTCAGTCTTTTTTTGTAGGTGCGTTTTGTAACGATCGTTGTACAATTAGGGGGTTCTACGGAAGAGTTGGTTAGACAATATGGACAATATGATTTTACTGTTGTTTTGCAAAGAAACATCTTGCTAGCAGCTTGATAATCTTTGGTGATTTAAGGTTTGATCTACTTAATTTTATATGCAATAAATTTAAATTATACGCCGATTTTCAAATGCACATCTCAAACAACAAACAATCGTTCATAATTACCCAATTTCCAGCTACTTTACTATTTTCTGTACATCTTACGAGTGTTGGATCAGCAATCGTTCAAAGGTTTATATTGTTAACATTATGACAAAAAATTAAATACATGTAAATAACAAAAAATACTACAACAAATAAAACAAAAATTAATATTCATAGAATAAAAACTAAATAGGAGAGGTTATAATACGTATAAAAAATCATCAAAAATTATGCCTATTATAGTGAAGCGCATTCAAAACTAGCTCCATTTTATACGAATTTTGAAAAGATTATTAACCTCTAAAAAACTCATTTTATCTATCCCAAGATGTCATATAGTAATGCTACATTACATGGAGTGATTTTTAAGAAATTTGTAAAAAATAGTGTAAATGTTTTCGTGTTATTCCCAAAAACAAGTGTTCGTATACTTTTTCTACGGACTGTATAATATGCACGATCCGGATATTTCCGAATAATATTTCAACGTTCATTAATCGAACTAAAGATCAAAGACAAATAGACTGCATGACAATGATTTTTTACCATTTCCGTTTCTTTATCACGTTAATTTAATTTACAATCAAATATTTGAGGGAAAAACAACGTTTCCAATGTTTGTCACCTTTCAAGAAAAAACTACTCAATCTTCAAGTACAAAGCAAGTTGTACCTCAATTGGAATCGATTCTACACACACACACACAACAATGTATCTTGCAGAGAAAACCTTTAGCATTCGATTCGGAGCTTTTGTGGCCACCACAATTGCCGCCTCTATTCACGTAAAGATCCCGCACTCGCAGAGAGATCGTGCTTAACCCTGGTAGCAGCTCGGCAAATCGGCAACCCCAGTAGCGTTCGCTCGGTGGCTGTTAACCGCATCATTAGGGAAATGCGAGAGTTGGCGTCGAGAATGAATGGACGGCCCGGGACTCGGGCAGCAGGATCAAGTTTCCTCGGATGCAGTTTTGCGCTAATGCGCGCACGCGGAGCCCCAGGCTGACCGCATACCGGCTTAGAAATACAGTCAAAAGCTCTAACTCCAGTAGCACACTGGAGACGGGTGGATGAGGAGAACGAGGAGTAGGTGGATGAAAATGGTCATTTCCATTTGTCAATAAAATTCAATAGACCAGCAGGCCCAAACGTGTTCCGCGAGTACTTTTTCACTCGTTGGCAAATCTTTTCTGCATCGGTTTTTTGAAATCGTGAGTGGACAATTCTCTCGAAAATTTAAATCCGGTAAAAATGAAAGGAAACATTGAGTTTGGATTGGGTAAACTCGTATACAATAGTTTGAATGCAACTTAAATTAGAAAGATGTTTGCAGAAGCAACTAGATATAACATAAAATAATGGAATCTAACTATGCATATACGGTTTTCTCCTTGAAGATCAACTATTAGAGTAAAGTGCAGCATTAAAGACAATTAAGACTTGTTTAAAAACGTTTCGCGTTTGAAGCCAGATTGGAATTTATGGCGTAAAGTTCGATGCATATTAACAGCTCTCCTCCTGTCCGATCCGCGTCACATTGCGGTATCTTAATTTGCTAAAACCAGCGACCTCGTTCAAGACCATCGGCTAGACGACTCTCGTGGAGAGATTGATTGCCTTCCACCTTGCTGCGACCGATGGCAATGGACCAAAAACGAGTGCAGTTTGGTGTGGATGTTTTTTGCCACGCACACATACTGCTCCACTTCATTCAGAAGCCACCGTGACGGAGTGGCAATAAAGGTTTGCGAGCGAACAAAAAATAGCACTCCTATGCAGCGCGATTCTGCACGGTCCGGAGGGGCTCAAGGACGCGAACGCTTGCGGATCGCGTACCAAAGTGACCAAATTCGGAAGCCGAAGTGCAGCCGGAGAAGTGTGCCCCCGGCGTGTGTGTGCACACTACGCGCGGTGCATCTTAATGCACGATGCGAGTGCAATGAGGCAGATTAAATTGCATCAGCAACGTGTTGGGCTCGTGTGGGCAGGCAGTGCACAGAATTTTATGTTCGATCGTTCGGTCGTGTGCTTTGTGGAATGCAGCCACGGCCAATATGTTAACCGCACACACACACACACAGGTGAGCAGGTACGTGTAAAGAAAAATCCGAATCGAATTATGCTGCTGCACGCTTTTTATGCGGTATGTATCGAGTGTGATGGTTTAAAATCGAAATACAAACATATAATTGAACATGAATATACACGACAAACACAGCGTAGATACGTATACATTCCTCACTGCCAAATAGACAATATCTAATTATCAAACACAATATTTGAACAATACCATCACATCCGCTGTACACGACATCGCACAGCTGACTCTTGTTGCTGTTGTTTTTCGGCTGAATTGATTTATTGCCGACACGATCCATACCGAGCGTCCTTCACAACGCATGTTATCACTTTGCCCACCGGATTGCCAGCAACGCGCGTCTGTCAACACCTGTCCCATCATCTGCAGGCCTTGAAGTCGTTGCCACGCGCTGGCCACTGGTGGCAACGAAAATCACAAATAATTGTCCCCAAAATACACGCAGCGTCAACAAGCAGCGCGGCGACGAAGTTCAAGTTCACCATAAACATGGTAGCGGGCAGTAACAGCCGTAGGCGGTTGAATGGTCGAAAGGAAAGATGCACCTGAAGCGGCATCTGCCGTAAAGGCACAACATGATAACGTAAATTCATCATTTATCCTGGTATAGTTTTAGATAAATAAACACTTATTATGACTTCTAAAATAAAGCCATGATTAAACATTATTATTGTGTTTGATAAAAAAAACTATATTGAACGATCCTAATAGTTGCAAACTAGAACGTTACAAAAGAACAAATTAGACAAATTCACAAATAATATTCACATTCCACTGTTTTCCTGAAAATATGTTTCATGTTAAAAAAAAACAAAGTGTAACTTTATTATGTTTGAAAATGGCAAAACACGTAAGCCCACGGTTTTGCTTGCATTAGAAATCGAGTAAAGATTTTTTAGCATGTAACATAAATTGATTCAAACTAAAAACTAAAAACTTCAGAACATAGTGAAAATTTCGAATCTAATAGGTAGAAATGATCGATTGCTTTACTTTATACAATAACCACCAAAACGGTTTTGATTAATAATTTAACAAAATTGCATCAATGAGAAGAGAAATCGTGAGTGGACAATTCTCTCGAAAATTTAAATCCGGTAAAAATGAAAGGAAACATTGAGAAACAACCGATTGAGTCATGAGACATTAAATGTGTTCCAAATAAATCGACCAAGTGGCGCACGCGAACCAGCGCGGGTTGGCTTCATTTCGATGCTCC
>KZ068892.1:38589-50213 GCA_002091845.1 Anopheles cracens
CTTTGGGCGTTTGGTACCGCGGGAGGTTCGTTTGGACCGTTTGTTCGACAACAAAAATTCAATAGACCAGCAGGCCCAAACGTGTTCCGCGAGTACTTTTTCACTCGTTGGCAAATCTTTTCTGCATCGGTTTTTTGTTGTTCAGGTTGCTCTATCTACCTAGCTGTTTTGTGAGTGTTTGTGGTTTGTACAATACAATTTAGGTTTTTCTTCTCCATCTTTCGCTCTATTTGTTTGTCGCATTCTAGTCGAATTCAATTGTAATGGTGGTTTTAGAGTAAGAGCGGAGCAAAAACGGAGCACGATATGTATTCACTTTCTGCTTCTTTGTTTTGCAAAAGCCCACCGCTTTTGGGGGAGGCTGGGTATAGAAAGAAAAAGCGCTTTAGACAACACACACAACCAAGCGCCGCTGTTGGTTTTCCTTCTCTCGCTTGATCGCTATCGTAAACACAGCGCGACTGCAGGTGCATATGCATTTTCCTGCACCACTGTACTCGTGTTGTGGGAGGGTTGTGTTTTTCTCTTTTTCCACCCAGCTCGGGACCGGGCGCACACAAATGATGCAAAAGACACAACGAACATAAGCATAAGCGAACCAAACACACCGTTTGGCAAGCAAAAAAAAACGCACCAAAGAAACAGCGCCGACGGCGGTGGGTTTAGTTTTCCCCGCATGGGTGTGTGTTTGTGTTTCTGTTGGATAGGCGCCACCAGACCGGAGAAGAGGAAGGAAAGCCGCTCCAAGTGTCTGTGCAGTGAAGAAAATTGTGTCGAATATTTCCGAAAGTGCATTTCGATTTCGTTCGAAAGGCGATCGAACACAGCGTGCCAAGCAGGTGTTTGACGCGTGTGACGGGGGCTTTTCGTTTTCTTCGTTGATCCGTTCCTCTGGGATCGCTCGGCAAACGGTGGTAAAGGATTCGGCAGCATAACACGAAACGGAGGGCTTTTGCTTGAGCAAACGTATTTTTGCGACGTCTTTCGCGTATGGCTCTTTGCGGAAAGGAGTTCAGTGAAGTGCGCGTGCGTGCATGAGAGAGTGTGCTAGAGCCTTTTTTTTCTTTCTGCAACTATTTTCCCGTCCGTCGTGCGGTAGTGTCTCGAGCGTAGCAGCCAACCACAACGCAACCACCACAACATACACAATGGAGTTCAAATTTGGATTGCTCTGGATTGCCAGCTTCATCCTGCTGATTAGTCAAGGTAGGTCGGAATGGAACAGGGTTTGCCAAGCATAAATAGGGCACAGTTAAGGGGGAGCAAACTTGATACTCGGGTCAATGGTGGTGTGAGCATCTCAAATTACGAAAATTTGTCCCAAATTCGTTCCAAACTTGTTTATCGTCCGAAAGTGTTGATTTTTTTATTTGGACCTAAAGCGTGGTTCATGTCCTTCTTTGTTTAAATCTTTTGAAGGTTACCTTTGCTTTCTATGTTTTAAATATTATCCCGAAGCCTTTTGTAAATAGGTTTTTGCAACAATTGAAGCATAATTTAGTTTTTTTTTTGTCACGTAAAATTGCAAAATTGCATTTGCAGGGTTTCAACAAATAATTCGAGTTTTTAGCATATAATTTTGCAAGTCCGTGTCGTTTAGGTATTTTTTCGATATTTGGAATAACATTGCAATACAGTTGAAGTTTTTTCTTGGACATAAAAATTCGCAAAAATATGGATATTAGTTCTTCATATTAAATGATTAAACCATTTTAATTAAAGAACTGATTTGACAAATTGTAACATTTTTGAAAGACCATGTAACAAACTTTTCCAACTGAAATGAGTATGCAGTTTGAATAAATTCTTTATTCAAAATATTAAGCTCTAATATGGTGTTCAGTTAGTAAAATGCCTGTGGAGAACGAATAAAAGCGAGAACGAGCTAAATATTTGTTATTCGGTTGTTGTAGTTTTGGATAAATTGAAATAAATATGAATGCTTCGTATACTTTTCACCTGCTAAAATGTATATTTTACTCGGAAAGGAAAAAAAAACATCAATTTTACTACGGAACCTTTCAAACAATTGCCATCAAATGGCTTAAACAGAATTATGTATTATCGTTTTTTGCAATTAAAGCTTATCGATAATCGATGCCTATTATTTTCAACCTTAACCATCCTTAACCTCGACAATATTGGTGCGTCAAATAAAAGGAAAAAAAATAGTGTTGGACCTTTCACCGCCTTTACGGCAGATGCCGCTTCAGGTGCATCTTTCCTTTCGACCATTCAACCGCCTACGGCTGTTACTGCCCGCTACCATGTTTATGGTGAACTTGAACTTCGTCGCCGCGCTGCTTGTTGACGCTGCGTGTATTTTGGGGACAATTATTTGTGATTTTCGTTGCCACCAGTGGCCAGCGCGTGGCAACGACTTCAAGGCCTGCAGATGATGGGACAGGTGTTGACAGACGCGCGTTGCTGGCAATCCGGTGGGCAAAGTGATAACATGCGTTGTGAAGGACGCTCGGTATGGATCGTGTCGGCAATAAATCAATTCAGCCGAAAAACAACAGCAACAAGAGTCAGCTGTGCGATGTCGTGTACAGCGGATGTGATGGTATTGTTCAAATATTGTGTTTGATAATTAGATATTGTCTATTTGGCAGTGAGGAATGTATACGTATCTACGCTGTGTTTGTCGTGTATATTCATGTTCAATTATATGTTTGTATTTCGATTTTAAACCATCACACTCGATACATACCGCATAAAAAGCGTGCAGCAGCATAATTCGATTCGGATTTTTCTTTACACGTACCTGCTCACCTGTGTGTGTGTGTGTGCGGTTAACATATTGGCCGTGGCTGCATTCCACAAAGCACACGACCGAACGATCGAACATAAAATTCTGTGCACTGCCTGCCCACACGAGCCCAACACGTTGCTGATGCAATTTAATCTGCCTCATTGCACTCGCATCGTGCATTAAGATGCACCGCGCGTAGTGTGCACACACACGCCGGGGGCACACTTCTCCGGCTGCACTTCGGCTTCCGAATTTGGTCACTTTGGTACGCGATCCGCAAGCGTTCGCGTCCTTGAGCCCCTCCGGACCGTGCAGAATCGCGCTGCATAGGAGTGCTATTTTTTGTTCGCTCGCAAACCTTTATTGCCACTCCGTCACGGTGGCTTCTGAATGAAGTGGAGCAGTATGTGTGCGTGGCAAAAAACATCCACACCAAACTGCACTCGTTTTTGGTCCATTGCCATCGGTCGCAGCACGGTGGAAGGCAATCCATCTCTCCACGAGCGTCGTCTAGCCGATGGTCTTGAACGAGGTCGCTGGTTTTAGCAAACTAAGATACTGCAATGTGACGCGGATCGGACAGGAGGAGAGCTGTTAATATGCATCGAACTTTACGCCATAAATTCCAATCTGGCTTCAAACGCGAAACGTTTTTAAACAAGTCTTAATTGTCTTTAATGCTGCACTTTACTCTAATAGTTGATCTTCAAGGAGAAAACCGTATATGCATAGTTAGATTCCATTATTTTATGTTATATCTAGTTGCTTCTGCAAACATCTTTCTAATTTAAGTTGCATTCAAACTATTGTATACGAGTTTACCCAATCCAAACTCAATGTTTCCTTTCATTTTTACCGGATTTAAATTTTCGAGAGAATTGTCCACTCACGATTTCTCTTCTCATTGATGCAATTTTGTTAAATTATTAATCAAAACCGTTTTGGTGGTTATTGTATAAAGTAAAGCAATCGATCATTTCTACCTATTAGATTCGAAATTTTCACTATGTTCTGAAGTTTTTAGTTTTTAGTTTGAATCAATTTATGTTACATGCTAAAAAATCTTTATTCGATTTCTAATGCAAGCAAAAACGTGGGCTTACGTGTTTTGCCATTTTCAAACATAATAAAGTTACACTTTGTTTTTTTTTTTAATATGAAACATATTTTCAGGAAAACAGTGGAATGTGAATATTATTTGTGAATTTGTCTAATTTGTTCTTTTGTAACGTTCTAGTTTGCAACTATTAGGATCGTTCAATATAGTTTTTTTTATCAAACACAATAATAATGTTTAATCATGGCTTTATTTTAGAAGTCATAATAAGTGTTTATTTATCTAAAACTATACCAGGATAAATGATGAATTTACGTTATCATGTTGTGATACTGCCCCATGTAAGTTAGATAACAGTGCATTTGATAGATACATAGGATGAATAAAAAAAACGATATTGTTAATACATGCAGACCGTGATTCAGTGTGAGATCATTCACGCAAGTTACCTCGTGGCATCGTGTCAACATAAGACATATTTTGCTCTGTTTTTTTTTTCTTAAACCAGCAACCAAACCAAACGACACATTCTTCATGTCACTAGCATCAAAGCGAAACCCATCCGAGTTAATTAATGTAAAGAAAAACACATTAAGGAAGGAAACCCACCGTGTTCAGCTTTGTTGTCGAACAAACGGTCCAAACGAACCTCCCGCGGTACCAAACGCCCAAAGGAATGCGGTGTGGGTATTGCGTGTACATCAGAAACACACACGCACACACATGTTTTGCGCAAGCATCGTTCGCGTGGGTGGAGCATCGAAATGAAGTCAACCCGCGCTGGTTCGCGTGCGCCACTTGGTCGATTTATTTGGAACACATTTAATGTCTCATGACTCAATCGGTTGTTTCGTTTCTGGAGAGTGAGAGAGAGGTGGCGGGTTGTGCGCAGGAAGGTGACATTAAAAGCGGTGTTCGTATGCGATAAAAGGGGAGAGAGAGAAAAAAGCGCACCCACCCAGCCCCTCCACGGTGATCGATCGAGAAAACGAAAGTAAAAAGCGAGACTTCCGGGCGGGCGGGTTGGTTGACAAAACGTCGACGCGCGGTTTGTGGTGGGACATATGGGAATGTTGCGCTGTTTCCCTGTCAACCCTCGTTCCACACCCTCCCCCGCCACCCCTGAGTGGGTGGTGGAGGCGGTTGTACGCCGAAGGAACGGAGCTTTTCCATGCTTTTCTCATGTGATCGATTGTGTTTTCGAGCAGCGGCTCTTCTCTCGCTGCGAAAACCACGAGGACAATGTAGCTGAGAGATGCGAGTGGAGCGGCTTTCCTTCCTCTTCTCCGGTCTGGTGGCGCCTATCCAACAGAAACACAAACACACACCCATGCGGGGAAAACAAAACCCACCGCCGTCGGCGCTGTTTCTTTGGTGCGTTTTTTTTTTGCTAGCCAAACGGTGTGTTTGGTTCGCTTATGCTTATGTTCGTTGTGTCTTTTGCATCATTTGTGTTCGCCCGGTCCCGAGCTGGGTGGAAAAAGAGAAAAACACAACAGTAAGCTCCCTCCCACAACACGAGTACAGTGGTGCAGGAAAATGCATATGCACCTGCAGTCGCGCTGTGTTTACGATAGCGATCAAGCGAGAGAAGGAAAACCAACAGCGGCGCTTGGTTGTGTGTGTTGTCTAAAGCGCTTTTTCTTTCTATACCCAGCCTCCCCCAAAAGCGGTGGGCTTTTGCAAAACAAAGAAGCAGAAAGTGAATACATATCGTGCTCCGTTTTTGCTCCGCTCTTACTCTAAAACCACCATTACAATTGAATTCGACTAGAATGCGACAAACAAATAGAGCGAAAGATGGAGAAGAAAAACCTAAATTGTATTGTACAAACCACAAACACTCACAAAACAGCTAGCTAGATAGAGCAACCTGAACAAAAAAACCGATGCAGAAAAGATTTGCCAACGAGTGAAAAAGTACTCGCGGAACACGTTTGGGCCTGCTGGTCTATTGAATTTCTTTGAACGATTGCTGATCCAACACTCGTAAGATGTACAGAAAATAGTAAAGTAGCTGGAAATTGGGTAATTATGAACGATCGTTTGCTGTTTGAGATGTGCATTTGAAAATCGGCTTAAATTTCTATTTATTATATATAAAATAATGTAGATCAAACCTTAATTCACCAAAGATTATCAAGCTGCTAGCAAGAGGCTTCTATGTAAAACAACAGTCAAACCATATTGTACGGATTGTCTAACCAAATCTTCCGTAGAACCCCCTAATTGTACAACGATCGTTACAAAACGCACCTACAAAAAAAGACTGAGTCGCCCCAATTTGTAACGAGCAATCAATTAGGAAGAAAAATTAGGTCGATTGAATCATAACGCACCGACGACAATGGTTAGAAAAATATTTTTGCAATCAGCTTAGACGGCTGAGGCGATTCCCCCCTCGCGCTCCGGAATCGTTACATCACGCGCACGCGACTAAACAAATCCCCTCCACCCCCCGCCACGCTGTAACGAACTGTAACGACACGGCCCTTCCGCGGCACGCGCGCGCACTGTGCCCATCAAAAAGTCCTGTCACAATTGCCACAAGCCACCACGCAAACCAGTGTCGCCAAAAACTGTGCGCTCACGGTGACGGGGTGACACGCGTTGTTGGCTTCGCGTTCATTTTCATGTTGCAGCTCACCGCGCCCCGTCTGCTGGGGCGAACTTTCTCCGCGCCGTGACGCTTTGCGCGCGGAACCTTTTGGCCCATTGTTGGCCCATTGTCAATCGGGGGCATGCTTCGTGCCGGCTTCTTATATGCACCTGCCACGCCCGTGTCAGGGGGCGGTTTGTTTTTACTTTTTTACACGATATATATAATTATATTTTATATGAAAGTAATTGAAAATAACGTGCAATTTTTATCATAAACTTACTTATTTTTTATTAAATATTAAAAGTTATATGTGAAATTACTTTCTTTTGGCACAAAACACCAAAACACCAGTTCGAAATATTTATTTTCAATTCAGCGGAAGTGACCAAAATCAGTCACTCAGACTCGTAAGCCTGAGTTATTATGAAAATTCACTTCCCCTTTCGTTGGATTATATTTTCATTTTACTTTCCGTTAAGCGGCAGCCTTTCGTAAAGCTCCATCAACTTACGGTCGAAGCAGGCGTTGCTCTCGTTATTTTATGGTTTCATTTCTCCCCGCCACCGTAGACTCCAGACAAATTTCGTGGCTGACCTTGGCAGATCAACTCATATGTTTTTTTGTGTTGGCTGTTGCTGCTGCTTACTACCACTTGCTACTCACAAGCCGCAGAGCGCTCGGGAGGTTGGTTTTCAGCGATAATCACAGCAAACAACACACGAGCAAACAGCGGCAAAAAACAACGACACACCAACCGGTAGAGACAGCACTATACAGACCAGGCCAGAAAAATGAAAGTTGAAACTGCCTTGTAAGGGGCAACCGGGCGGGCGGGCAGCCCAACCCGAACCGCACGCGTCCGTGTACGAACGGAACTGCCTTCACGTGCGGCTCGATCCAGATTCGGACCGACCTTACAAGCTTATCACCGATTGGTCTGCGACGGAGACCCCCTTCGCAAACGCCTCGCCACGTAGAGTGAATGCAAAATGTTAACCCCCCAAAAAAGATACCAATGCCGGCCGGAAAAGATTTCGGTCCGCGGCGTCGCACGAGCCCCTAGGGGTCTGCAGAACCGTTGGCAGAAGCTTCGAACCGGACGCCAAACCCGAAGGTGTCGGAAGGGGTTGAACCGACGCCTCACAGTGATCCTTGACGCGGCACTACGGGCGGTGTCGCCGGCCGTGTACGGCGAACATCAGTTAAAGTCCACTTAATTCGGGCACCTCTCTAATAGGCGGCCGGTTCGGGTTCGTCTGTTTGCTCGTTAGAGAAAACCCGGAGAAGGTAATCTGCGTGCGACGAAACAACAAACAACAAAAACTTCGCACACACTTTGAGCAATAAATTATCAGCGAAAATAACGATGGGAAAAAGGTGTCCTCCGAAGGATTCTGGGTTGGAAACTAATTTTTCAATTGTTTGGATATGTTTTGGTTTCTTTTTTTAATCCTGCGATCCGCTGCAACTCCATCCAGCGTGACCATCGTGTCCGACATCGTGTGGTCCGATGATTGTGCCAATGCGAATTCCTTGTGTTGCGACATTTGGATGTCGCTGTTACTGTTACCGATGCCGTCCTCGTCGTTGTCGCAGCAGTAGTCGCGTGATTTAAGTCGTAAAGTGTTACACAGGTTGAGGTACATGGCGTCCGCGGTGTTAAACGAGCACAGTTTTACGACATCTCCGTTTGTTGCTGCTACGGAACATATGCTCGTCAGCGGCGGGGTCGGCCGACGAACCTCAAGTCCGGCCTTTATGACGATAGAAAAGCGTCATAGAAAGGTTTGGAGTTCGTAATTTTGTTTGTTTGTTTTTTTTCAAGCTGCTCAACGCATATTTAGCATCGCTCCTATTTTTGTAGCGACATGTGTAGAAATGGTTGGTAGCTGGTAATAGCTGAGATCGTGATATGTGTTTTTGTTTGGTTTGGTGATAAAGTTTCTTATGGTGGTGCGAGTATCTCGAATGCTTTTGGTTATGAGCTGAGATAAACATCTCATAAAACTTCAAAAAGGAACATTTGATACTATTTTTGTAATAAACGATGTGAGGCGAAGCGTCTTGTTTGAATAGACGGTTGAATTTTGATAAAGAAATATTTCTTATTGTAATTTAAGTTTTCACCGAAATCAACCCTCTTTTTTGATTATTAGTGTTTACTCCTTCTTTTTTAACCACAGAGGTTCATCAATTAGATCCGTGCCTTCATGTGAAACTTATAACAAAGAAGCAATGAAAAACAATAAATAATAAGAGGTGTAAAGTATGAATGTCATCTGTTTATACAATATTTTGTGCTCGACACAAACAAAAAACCTTGAAAATTTCCATGAGCTAAATCTGAAGTTAATAGAAATAATGAATACAAGAGGAAATACATAAAGATAACAAGTAAATTGTTCATATTATGTTCAGTTTTTTTTCAAATTTCCATAAAAATCATTGAATTGGCAAAGTAAAGCTTTCTCGTTGTATGTTTTATTATGATTAATTTAGTGTTAATCTTTAATGGTCTTGGGAGGAATAACATTGCAAATTTGTTTTCTGTTTGATTATCCATTCACTTGTTTATTATTGTATTGTTTTTTATTAAGTGCTACTTTGTTTAGTTGATCGTTTCTACATATTTGATTATTTGAATGATCCTTAACATATTGTTTTCTGGCATCGTTTTAATTATTTGTTTTTTTTTTTAAATTATTTTCAGGTAATTTTTGGTGGATAATCTTTTAGTCTCTTACTTCATGTTGGGGCACCTGTAAGTAAACTAAAACGAATGAACTTTGAAAGTATAAGGTTCAGATTTGCTTCTCCCTCTACTCTTCTGTGGCACCATCGCACCATCGTCTCACTCTCTCTTTCGTGTACCTATTCAACCCCCCCATCCATCAATCTATCCCAAACTCATGAGAATCTGCACGTTTCTCTTTCCATTCTTTCTGCCTCAAACCCCGGTGGCAGACCTCTCCGCGTTGGCCGCCGGATAAGAAGCGGCGGGAAGGGGGAAAAATAAATAATGAAAACGATAGCGGATTGTGAAAAATTTTCACCATCTTCGAGTACGAATGAAAAATGCGCCTGCGCCAGCCCGCGAATTGCCCAATACCGCGTGGGGTAACGAGGCGCCGCTCGGTTCGGTGCGGTTGTGAACCCTTTTGTCATTATAGGTGGTAATTATTTAGTGAATTGAGAAACGCTTTTCGGTTCACACAATTTCCGCGCGGCGGCCGTACACGTCATCGTCGTTGTCCGGGGTTGGGATGGAAAAATGCGGCGATCGCGAGTGGGTGGGTAGGTGTTGGTTTTTTTTCTCTCTCTCTCTCTCTCTCTCCCCCAACGTATTAGTCGAAGGGTATGGCGAGAGGGCATAATTGGGATCAATTGGGCCATAATTTATACCCCGTACACAGACCCTAGCAGGAAGGCACCAAGGGGTTAATGTAAATTTGGGAAAGTGTAAATTTTCAATTACCCGTTCGTTCGGCGAGCCTGTTTGATTGAAAAATCATCCCGTGGAAATATTTACCACCATTAATCAAAGCGGTGGACACTTTCTACTCGGAAGACAGCCCCTTCGGCTGAGTGTGTTTGTGTGCCGATGGATGAGATGAAAAACACGCTCCAAATGATAAAGATTTCGGTGTGCCGCGAAGCATCCCTGGGCGCTGTGATTAGTCGGTGAGTTGGGGTTGATGGCACCAGAAATTTTCGATTTTCTCTCGCCCTGAATGGTGGGAAATTACCAACCAACGCTGGGCAGGCTCTTCCAATACGACTCATCAACTATTTGTCGATCGAAAAGATAAAAAAAAAACTTTCCGGTAGGAAAAGTCGGAACTCCGAAATTTCAGCCCCATCATTATTATGATAAAGTTTTCGACGATTCGATCGTAAATTCCCCATCCATCAATCTATCCCAAACTCATGAGAATCTGCACGTTTCTCTTTCCATTCTTTCTGCCTCAAACCCCGGTGGCAGACCTCTCCGCGTTGGCCGCCGGATAAGAAGCGGCGGGAAGGGGGAAAAATAAATAATGAAAACGATAGCGGATTGTGAAAAATTTTCACCATCTTCGAGTACGAATGAAAAATGCGCCTGCGCCAGCCCGCGAATTGCCCAATACCGCGTGGGGTAACGAGGCGCCGCTCGGTTCGGTGCGGTTGTGAACCCTTTTGTCATTATAGGTGGTAATTATTTAGTGAATTGAGAAACGCTTTTCGGTTCACACAATTTCCGCGCGGGTGTGTGTGTGTGTGTGTGCACGGAAAACATCCGAATAGTCGGGGAGGTTTTCTTGCGCCGACGATGACAGCGCCGGGCAGGAAATGGTCGGGACAGGGTGGAAGTGTTTTCATTTCAAACTGTCGGGCAATTAACACGATACTATCTTTATTAACCGTGTGCGAGTAGGTGGTAGGTGGAAAAAAACACAAAAGGAAATGTAAGCGATGGCAAGATTTAAGGTTGACTGAACAGATATCCTTAACTAGAAAGATGTTTGTGAAATAAAAAAAAAATCTTATAAAATGTTATAATTGTAGCACATTCCGCTTTCATGATCTCGTATACTCTCGTGTGCAAGAGATCTTCAAATACGAAAGGCCTTAGATAAGGGCCAACCATAAGAGGTATTCATATGAGAACTACCCTTCTTCGGAATTTCAACGAGATAATCAAAAAATGACTCGAAATCAAATAGATATCTGGAAGACATCGGGAATCCGACTTGTACTATTCCTCTACATTCCAGAGTCCAAACAGACGATTTCGCTCCTCAACACGCTCCAAGTGCACAAGATGCGCAAATTCCATTTTACTCCGACGTCGGCGAAATCGAGGGCAACAGGGCAACAGGGCTCCCGACGGCGCATCGTGTCTGCAGCTAGCACAGCAGTTGAAAGTGAATCTTTCGAGCAACGTCGGGGCTCGTTCCACGACTACGCGAACCGCGCTCGCTGTGACGTTGGCGTTGCAATTTCTAACCTATTTTCCTAATTGCTATTCCTGCCCGGTCCCGGTGGATTCGACTAACTTGCATGTCGGCGGCCGAGCGAGTTTACCTATGGAGCCGAATATTGTGCCACAGGTGTGCAAGAGACCGTTCAGGGCGCGAGCGATGTATGCTCGTCGGTGGTGCACTATGCACGGTAACGATGGATTCTGGGAAAAGTTTCATCTCTCCCCAAGGCCTTTCGTTAGGAGCTTT
>KZ068894.1:7208-24120 GCA_002091845.1 Anopheles cracens
TGCACTGGGCGGTGCGGTGGTCAGCGGGGGGGAAGGTGTCGCTGATAACCGCGGATCGTCCTTGCTGATCGTGTGCAAGTAACCGACGCGGTGCAGCTGTGGTGCACCGCACCGGGAGTGGAAACGTCGTAGGCGTCGATGATGGGTGCGTGACATCGCACGGAAGGTTTGCCTTCGTTACGTTTACAAACAACGCTTCTGCCCATTGCGAGCACTTTCGGGTGCAGTAAAATTAATTGGTTCTAAACTCGGTCCGCGCGGTCCATACAAGGCGACCGGGCGGACAGGCTACTCCCGAAAAACACGCCCTGGAGTGAGCGTGGGGGAGTTTGTGGTGCGATCCGTGCGTGCTTAAAATAACCGAACGCATCTCGCATCGAATCGAACCGCGTACAAACCGGGTGGGGAGATATGGGTGTTGCCCGATGACTCCCCGAAGTAGTGAGTTGTTCTTAATTGACTAAAAACTAGCGTGAATGGGAGGGAAACGTTACCGTGATTGTTTGGAAAGGCAAGAGAACGATCGTTGGACCTCGATCAGTCCAAAGAGAAAGTCGATAAAGTCCCAAATAATTGATAAAACAATGACTTATGGATTCTTCCGGCATGGATAAGGTGCAACTAACATTAGTTAAATACGAATAAATACGAATTTCATCTTCTTTAGCGTTGATTACAACCTTTTTTGCCAGCCTGTTCAGTTTGACCAGGAATCCAAAAGATAGTCAAGAAAGTTCCGTCATCTTCGCAACGAGTCGCTGGATTTCCTTCCTCGGAATCCTCACTGATAGTTACCGATGGGTATGGTACAAAGCGCTCTTGTAGCAGAAGGAAGTGATTGTTTTGGTTATGTTTTAGCTTCCTTTAAATACCATGTTGGCCGCAGTTTACCTAGCGACCCTGAAATTCTAGCTATTACTTCAATTCGTAAATAGCTTCATTAAATATTTGTGAGTTGGAGAATGCAGTATAGAACTTTTAACGGCTGGAACGACGATTTCGGCTGTAACAACAAACTTTGTTTTATCAGCAATAAAGTCATTAGAAACAGATGCACACTAACGACCGTAATGAAACTCCAAACACAACAAACATCAAAACATGACTCATATAAAATGCAATGGCATACCAACAGACCGGCACCTTCTAGGGTGGCGAGCGAATGTTTCCATCATATGCACAAACTAATCAATTGGTCGCCGATTAGCACCTTAAAGGCGTATTTAACACCACTCTTTCGCCCACACCAACACGCTGAAAAGTAGCATTCAAAACACACGCATTTATCGCTCCACACGCCGGTTCATGCCCTAAATGGTACTAATCGCCGCGTATACAAATATCGTTCGATACATATTGCTTGTAAATTAACGCCTCTCTCTCTCTCTCTCTCTCCTTCATCCTGTCTAGTGCGGTTGCACGCGGTAAAGTTGTATAAATAGCCTTCCTTACTTTCCTCGCCTCTCGGATTTGCTCCTAAAGAGCGTGAAAAAGCATGTTCCTTCAACGAGCGAGTGGCGCTTGCACTGGGACGCATTCCGGAACAGCGGCATCCGAAATTGGCAAGAAACCCAGCTTGGAGTTGTGGAGCACCGGTTGTGTGGCTGTTTCCAAAATAGATTCTGTCATTCCCCGATTCCTCCACACAAGGTGCGAGCGGGTGTGAGAACCGGCAACGTGTCCAACGCGCGACAGGAAACGTGCGTAGCGCAAGGAAACTGGGTTACAGCGCCCCGTGTGGTTGGTTGCTGTAACGAGACTAACCGAGACTCTAAACTCCACACTCCAGCCACATGTCGTCCCAATCAACGGTACGGTTGGATCCGCAAGTGGTACCCAAAAATAGTAACCCGTATTTAGGCACTTTCGAAGTGGCCACGAGCCGCGACAAGGATGAAAGATTGATTGCTCACCAAATGCAAAGTAAACTGTTTACCGCCGGGTGGGTGATGAAAACAAGGGATGTTTATGTTAACTAAGGCAATAGGCCAGAGCCGTCCATGCACCATGAACTCCCAATCGGAGATGTACTTGAGGGTGGGCAATTCTTTACGGCCCGTAAATGCAGTCCAAGTGGCAACCAAATAAATCATTAATAAAGCTTTAATTGTGAATTTCGCATGTTGGCCGATAGAGCAAGCTTGCCAACAAAAAACGTACAATCTGCTCTGGAAAACGTAATGGGTATGTAAGTAATGGAAACTAAGCATTAAGTTTTTAAATCGCAGAATATGCGTGTGTGTAGTCATATTCTAACCTGAATGTGGTTGGAATATGTTGAATAAAAGTTAAACTCTCCCCTGTCAAGAATAGCAACCACTTACCAGACGTTTCAACTGTTGCTCGATGCAAGCCATCAGCTGCTGCTGTCCGTTGCTGTGACCGGTCGGTTCGGAATGCTCCAACCGGGACGTGCTGGCACTCCCGATGCCTTCATCCTGCTCGACCGTATGCTCTGAGAACAGTTGTCGGTACAGCACTTCACAGCGATCGCGCATCGCCTCGATCAGCTTGTCATCGTCATCGAACCGGACCGCCCTTCCGTCACAATCTTCCCGTCGCCAATCGTTCCCACTTCCGCACAATTTGCCCGTGGTCTGGAGCAGCTCCTCGCAGGCACCCCGCAACCGTAGCAACGCCTTTTCCGTCTCCACACGCGCCCTTCCATCCTTGCCGGGACGTTTTTTCTGCTCGTGCAACTGCTCCCGCAGCTCCGCAAGCTCCCGCTTCAACAACAGCACACACTGCGTCTCCGTTTCGCTGCCCCGCTGCACCGTGCCGAGCTCGTCGATCAAGGAGCGGGATAGATGGTCCGACCGAAATCGTGTTTCTGTTTCCTCCACCAAACCGGGACCGTCTCCGGTCAGCATCGAATCGAACGATGCAGCGTTTGAAATGGTGAGCGTTGTGGAATTCGCCGACGGTTGATCAAACGGAGATTTCTAGTAAGAATAGAGAAATAATACATAAAGAAGCAACCCGAATGTAGATGTGTAGAAACTGTAGCAAAAAAAAAATCTTCCGGTTTATTAAAGCAACAAAGCGAACGACGAATTAAGCGATTCAAATTAATTTTGAGAGCGTATCTTTCAACGAGTCTCCTGTGCCGGTTAGTATTTTCGAAACAAGCGTCTGTTATCGCCATCGTTCCCCACCACCTTGCGCAGGATTTGAGTGCCCCGAGGCATTATCGCTCAACGAACTCAGGAAGCTTTCTTCGCTACCTTCCCTGTCCTCGTCGTACAATTCCGAAAAAAGGGAAGCATTCACAAGCGACTAGATAGGGCGGGCCAAAGGGATCAAAACACGTTAAGCAAACCATCGCCACCACCGCAGAAGCAGAAGCACAGAGCGCACAAAGACGAAACGACGAACCTCGTTGAGCAACTTAATCTCCTGACGCTGCTGCGTGATCACCTCGTCCCGGAACTGGATCGCGGTGTTAGCCTGGCGCAGTTTGTCCTCCTGCTCCTTGAGCTTCTTTCGCAGCTGCGTGATCTTATCGTGGTGGTCGGTTATTTCCGAAATCAAGCTCCTGTTGTCGGTTGACGCTGCTGATGACTGTGCCATTTAGCATACAGAAAATAAATCACATCTGAAACTGATTCTACATTGGATTCGATCCCTCCCCCTGGAAATTAGAACATTACCATTTTCGCTTTCTGTAGCTGGTCGTTTAGCGATACGATCTGTTGCCGCAGTATGGTGATCTCCGCACGCTTGTCGTCCAGCTGTTTCTCCCGCTCGCGGGTGATGTTACGCAGCTGCTCCAGCATGGATCCATTCTCAGCAAGCGCACACCGCTGCCCGGCCATTTGCTCCCGTAGCTCATCGATTGTGCTACAAATGTGTGAGGACAGGTGTGATCAAGCTGCCTAATTTGCCCATCCAACGTAGATAACAGCTGCTGTTATTTACCGTGCCTTAGAGTTGAGTTCAGTGAGCAGCATTTCGTCCGTGCTCGGTACAATACGATAGTTAGAGCTAAGTTCCAGCGTCGCAAGCGGCTCGTCGGGACCGGCTGGGGTCGAGTCGGGTGCAGTGGTAACCCGCTTCATACGTAAGTCCGGTCCGTAACGTACCAGATCCTTGAGGTAGGCGGCTCGCATCAAGTGCATGCGTTCCATGCAGGTGTCCTGCATTTCACGCAACGACTGCACCAGCTCCGTGTTCAGTGTGCGCAGACTGTTTACCCACCCACCGTACACCTTTAGCTACACCGTCCGGATCCGGTATATGAAATTCAACACCACGAGAAGAAAACAAACAAAAAATATGTATCCCTTCTCACACACACTCACACACTCACAAACACACACACGCTAGAAACTAGAGCCCCACTCGGTTAGGCGCACGGCAACCTTGACGCCGGAGCCGAAAAGCGCAAACTTGGACCCGTCGCGAGCGACGATTCTAATCCAGGCAGGCGTGAGGGTGACCTTCGCGGTGCTTCGAGCGGAGCCCGCGGTACCTTGTGCGTACTGTGCGATCGCGCACTGCCACCACTACTTACCTTGAAGCCATCGTCCAACCCTTCGCTCTCGCCCAGCTGGAGCTGCTTTTCGAACTGCTCGTTCAGCTGATCCAGCAACCTGGCGTTCAGGGCCGTATCGTCGTGCTGCTCGGCGGGAACCTCCGTGTGTGGCAACGGTGAATCCGCAGGGTTCAACGTTGGTAGCGAATCACCCGAATCCGGGTGCGACTGTTTTGCTTCTCCTCCGGCTAACTCCATGGCGTGGACAACAGGCTCCACGCATCCACAGCAAACGTTCTACGGCCACAGCCACAGCAGGTGTGAATCTGGTAAAACTAAGTGTTATCGGGCACAACGAAACTAGCGCGCACGGCAGCTGGAATCTTTTCCGGAGGCTGCTATGGTCGATAATGTTTTAACGCAGCGCGAAGGGCTCAACAAGTGCTTTACGCACCTGCTACACGCTTTTCTCGTACCTCAGATGCCAACGGTTTTGCCACAGACGAGACTTTTTTCAATGCACCCTCGATCCCATTCTCCTGAGGGTGTGCGCGGGTATGGGAGGGAGGTAGAGCCGCCTGCTTTGTTTACGTTTGCGTCAGCAGCTACGCGGCGTTTATACTGCTGGCGGATTGACTTGGAATTTAAACCGATCGTGGGTGTGGGGAAAAAATTGCAAATTTTTAAAACTTGTTGAGATATTTTAAATTAATTCTTATCGATAATTAAAATGTAAAATTTACTACTGATAAAAAGCGAACTGCCCTGTTGGGATGATAATTCGAGGGATTATACAACGCACAGTTGAGTAATAAAGGCTACCGCAGACGACGACAAACGGAACGCTACAAAGGCACGCACTGAAGTGTGCGAATCGAATTCAATCACTTGATCTTCATAATTAGAGAGAACAAAAAAATGCATTTTACTGTACCATTTCTCCACGCTCAACATCAAACACTACATTTTAATTCTTCCTTTCAGCCGTTATTTTTGCCTTGTTTTTTATTATCGTTTTCCATATGTTCACTCGACACTCGGTTCGGGTTTCCCAACACACACGCCGTCCAATCCAAAAACCGACCGACTCTTTCCTGAGCAGCAATCTTCAGCTACTTGCGCGAGAGCGTGTGTGTGCGAGAGAGAGTGTGCGATCGTTAATGCAATTTATCATATCATTGGATTCGACCGATCCAAAACCATAACTAATCTCTCCCATTCGCCGATCCTCCTGTCCGCTGCTACTGTAGAATCGTTTTTCGTCTTAAGAATAAGTTAGTTAATTTATTCCTCATCAGATGCATTACATAGCGCTTTGCATAGTTAGTTTAGCAGTGTTCGCAGCAGCATCATATCTTCGATCACGTTAATAGCTTTCGTCTGCTGCTGCTGTTTTGTCTTTCTCTTTGCCCCACCCGCCACACCGAAGCGTCCCATACCCCGAGGGAACTCTACCCCACATAGACATTATGGAGTTTAAGGTTTTTCCCAACGGTACAGATATGTTCCAGCGGTTGGGGAGCATCGTAGGGTGGAAAGAAAAACGAACCTCCTCCTTAGTCATTAGCTACATGTCTCCCACGTAAGGGTGAGTAAAACGGGAAACGGTGAAAGGGGGCACGGGAAAGTTAAATGGAGGAGTACGATTCAAAAATTAGAGAAATATCAACACGTAAAAGTTCTTTTCTTTAAAACAGCTTCCTGCTACAAAGCTCCTCTCTACCTGGCTTCGCTTAAACACTATACGCTCTTTACATGTGCACAGGCATCGGGGCGCCTCCTGCGTTTCGCCAACATTTAGTAATTAAATGTGCGCTAGCCTGCTTTGATTGGTTTCCGAGAAAACACAGAGAGACAAACTCCATTTTTTTATTTTTTTCCTCTGCTAGCTAGCTTTTACCAGTGCCACAAAACTTAGCCAAAAATGCTCTCCGAAATCACCTAATCTAATGTTACACATCGAAGAACCGCCAACTTCCGACGGAGCGTGCCGTGGCAGAAGCTGCCTTTCAACTTAAAACAGAAACAAATGTCTCGGGGCCGGGTACACAGTTTGATGCGGAGTTCGTACCATTTATCATTATGAAGCTTTCGAAAGCAAAGAAAAAACAACATACTTGTAGAAATCCTTTTCTCATGCTGATAAGAAAATGTAGCACACGGGAAGAGGAAGAGCCGGTTGCTAGATAACGGAAAAATTAAATTCACTACTTATTACAAAACTAGAAAGTATGTATAAACAATAAAACTAAGAGGATGTTAGGAAAAGTTAAGTGGGCTCGAACTGTAAAATCGACTGCTTTGTTCATAAATAGTATATTGCGGCTGTGTGGCCACTATATCAACCGTCACGCCGCTTGCACTAGAGGGAAGAAAGAATGAAATAAAAGAGAGAATCCAGACGAAACGAAAGCCTATTCGATCGATTCCTGCAACGAGTCTGGTTACTGTAAGTTAAACAGATCAATCGTTTAGATGTTTCAAGGGGAAAACATGTATACTCTATTAAAACAATCACGTCACACGTACCACACATGGATAGTGGCAAAAAAAAGGTAGGATGGGTGGAAGCTGAACATGATGTCTCCCAAAATCAGACCAAGTTAACTCCCAGCTGACAATTTCCATGTAAACTAAGCAAACGCAGCGTTAATAATACTTTGATAAATCGTTTTGGTGTGCAGAAAACACACTTCTGTATGGAAGTATGCAATCTGCACCCTAAAACACATTATTAAGGCTTTATTAACGCGCTATTCGCGTGTTCACTATATATTTCCCCACTAGGAACGTCCATCGCTTTCATTACACAGAGGCTACAGAACTCGTTCACGATTAATCTTTCCTCTCAGTTGGCTTTCTGTCAAACACATCCATTTCCCGGCTAATGATCAAACACACTACATCATGCTGAATAACAAACGGGAGAGCACGAAGAATTTGCGGCTTCAAAGTTCAATCTCTGTGTCTGCTGTGGCGTACACCCTTTTCCCAACAGGCTTTACCATTTCTTGCAAGCATGTGCAACTTTTGCAGCTAGAAAACCAATTTCTCCTATCCGTCTACGCAGCGTAAGTAAGTAGGAAAGCGCACGCGTCCGTCCGACCGTGTGCACGGGTGGTACTGGCTGATCGTAGCCTTGGCGTTAAACTACTTTCTTGTAGAGAGAGAGATTGAGAGAGCTGCAGCCTTGAGACGTTTGTGCTCTATCAATGGATGTTTTTTTTACCAACATTTAGTAATTAAATGTGCGCTAGCCTGCTTTGATTGGTTTCCGAGAAAACACAGAGAGACAAACTCCATTTTTTTTCCTCTGCTAGCTAGCTTTTACCAGTGCCACAAAACTTAGCCAAAAATGCTCTCCGAAATCACCTAATCTAATGTTGGCGCGGATCAGATCTTTGCTGGGGATGTCCGTCTCCTGCTGGATGTCGTCGTACGTCATTCGCTCCCGATTGTTGAACAGCATCAGCACGCACATCTGCGGTGGTACGAATGATAAGGTAAAGATGGATTACGGCACTGTTTTCAAATGTAATAGTTTCAGCCTTCACTATAAATTACGAACCTGATACGTGGATAGCTGAAGAACATGTCGCTTCGGAGCATCCATCGAAGCCGAGCCGCCAGCCGGCGCGCTACTACTACTTCCCGCCGATGGTGCCGTGCTGCTACAGTTTCCTTCCGATTTCTCCTTTTCCGCCTTTACGCCATAGAATTCGGCATTCATGTAAACCGTTCCTGTGAGCGAACAACACCAACGAAGAACACATCGTCGTTACATCACGCGGAAGAGGATATCGATAGTAATATGCACCATACCTAGCTGTGGCTGCAAAGTCAGCTGCCGTCCTGAATGCTTGGCCAGATAGAAGCGTTTAAACGTTTCGAAGGCTTTCCGTGGTGCTGCTGGGATGTTGCAGTTTGGCGTGACGGACTAAAAATGGCAGGACAGTAGGGTTGGTTTAGAACCCGGAGAGGTACGCCCAAACCCACCAGTTGCTTTCCTTACCTGAGTGGGCCAAAAACCAGTGGTAAGAATTCGAACCGTCAGCTCGACACCCTCCAGCGCAGAGTTGTCGTTGTTGATGTGGTTCTTGAACTCCTCCATCACCGTGTTCGACACGGACATATCCTTGAACATTCCTTCCAATTTTGAGGTAAATTGACAACCGCATTCAGTCTGCAATAAAGGGGTGATTGAGCATGAGTATCTCATAGACCGGCGGGCTACTATCGGCGGGCCTGCACTACTACACGCGCGTACCTTTAATTTTGATATCATGTTCTTCTCGGAATCATCGCTGACGGACTTGTTCAGCAGCAGCCGCTTCGCCAGATGGGCTTTGTAGTAGCGCTCGAACACGTCCTTCTCCTGTAGATATCTGAATAATACCATCGTTTTGTCCAGTATTGTTTCGATCTCCTGCTCCGACATCTGAAAGGGAAAGGAAAAGCGCGTGTTTGTGTATGAATGAAATCGTGTGCTTTCCGAATCCGTCTCGCCCACTAATACCTACCCCTTTGCAACCCTTCTTCAGCTTGTCGTCGATGAACAGTGAAAGATACTCGGGCGATTTGCTGTTCAGATTGAGGAAGTGCTCAAAGTCGGACGATATCATATTCTTGAACGTCTTGTCGTTGTTGAACGAGTGGTAGAGGAAGTGGTCCGACCGGTCCTTCAGGTCGAGCAGGTTCTGCACGAACGTGATCGGGTTCGTGCTGCCGTTCTCCTCCTCCTTCACCAGGTCCCGGCCGAGCGAGCGCAGGTTCTGCGACACGCAGTCCGCAATCGTCTTCAGGCCGCCGTTGACGCGGGAGAACAGCTTGTGCATGCAGGCCAGATCCTCCGTCTTCGTGTTCTGCAGCATGTACACCACGCCCGAGTTCTCCATCTCGACGATCGTGCGCATGTGCTTCTTAATCAGCTCGTCCTCGACCACCTCCACGATCCGGCTCTCGGTGCTCTCGTCCAGGTACAGCTTGGCGCGTTCCGCCTCTTCCGTGATGCGCGCCTCCACTCGCCGGATGTACACGCTCGCGCTGTTCTCGGCGAGGAATTTCTGCGACTCGAGCTTGTAGAAGGCGGCCGACTGCGTGAGGAACGGCCGCTCGAAGTCCTCCTCGTACACCCAGCGCTGGTTGATGCCGAGCACCATCAGCATCTGGCACGCGTTCTTGATTGCAATGTGATCGATCGCCTCGCCCTTCCGTTCGCACATCACCATGTTCAGTAGCGTTTCGCGCATGTGATCGCGGATACGCGGATAACGCACAACCTAGACGAGACGAGAGAAATAAGCGAACGCCCGTCGTTAGCATTTCGTTGTTCGTTGAAAGCGAAAAACCGTCGCCACCGGCTTACCTGATCGCGGAAGATGTTCAGGCCAAGGTTATACACATTGTCGACGTCGTTCTGCTGCACGTAAACGCGGTCCATGTACATCAGTATGTCCCGTATCATCACCATCGACGTCTGATGGTCGTTCCAGCACTGGTTCAGCGTCTGCAGGAAGCTGCAGTTGAAGCTGCGCAGCACTTCCTCGCGCACCTTCGACTCCAGATGGTGCGTAACAACCTCCTTCAACCCGCTGTACAACCGTTCGCCGTGCTTGTGCAGAACCATCGTGTACGCGTTCCTATACAGCTCCTCGAACGATAGTCCCGAGTTGTTCTTCTTCTGGATCTCCTGAATGGCATTCTTTAGCAGAGACCAAATCGATTCTACATACTTCTCGTCCATCGTCATCTGGAACGGGTTGGTAAGCAGAAAGGGAAAGAATTTTCAAATCTAAACTCCAACACCAGAAGCGAGCGTTCGGTGCAATCGGTGCCGGCCTACTCAGCTGCCTTACGATTCCTTTAATTATGTTCAGCGCGATCTGAGTCGGACCCTGACTCCTCTGTCGCCTCCACTGGATCCGAAACATTGCTTTTGCGAAGCTGCCGAAGAACCAGAAGAAGCAGACAGCACTTCTTCACACTTTCCGGCAGGGCAAACATGCGTGCGGGTTGACTGTCCTTGATTGACGAGATTCGGACACGTGCGTAATTTTGTCACTCGCCACCGTTTTAGCAACACAAGGAAAACAAACAAACAGGGTAGGGGACAGTTTGTTCCGTTGCGTTCGTTCGTGCCGCCACGAACCTCTCTCTCTCTCTCTTCGCAATGGCTTCGTGAGTACTTATGCCATGCAGCAAAGATAAGTTTCTGCACTGGTCTCCAAAGTAAATTGTAAAGAAATCCAAAAGGTTTTTCCACTCCGTTCGGAAATGAAAAATCGGTTAAAAAGAAACACACTGAGATCGTAGCGAGTGCGAAACGCTCCTCGATTGGTGGTAAAGGAAAGTCACAATTTTGTTCTACTGTCGAAGTAAGCGATTGTAGTTTGCTATTTGTACTATTGTGCAGCAAAGGTTCCTGCGATCCCGCCAGGAATCGTGTTTATAACTGCTGGTATACTAAAAATCCATATACGAAAGATTTTATTTACATCTGCAGAGCAGAACGTTATGTACTCACAGGTTTCTACACAGGTTGAACAACCCTAGTGACTAGTGACTAGTGACAATTGGATGTTAGAGTTGAGCGAGATTAACCTTTCAAGAGTACCTCAATGAAGAACAACCCTAGTGACTAGTGACTAGTGACAATTGGATGTTAGAGTTGAGCGAGATTAACCTTTCAAGAGTACCTCAATGATCAGTGTATTAATTTCCCTAAGGCAAGCATATTCCCCGCAAACTCTTTCTTATGCGGATCGTCCATACAAGGACGTTTCCCATGCTGTTTCCCAAGTAAGACTTGATCCGACTTACCAACAAACTATCCATGTCAGTTTTTTTTTCGATTTACCTACCACCGTCCTTTCATTTACACTCTGTTTAGATTTCGATTGTGAGTTAGCTCAATGAGAGATTGTATTTTAAATTGATATAACACAATGAAAACAATCCTTTTAAGCTACCTCCCATTTGCCCGTGCCCGTGATACTTACCGGGAAGGCACGGATCCTCATTTTGCCCTCCTTTTTCTGCGTTGATACACGGCTCATTTTGGACTGTTAAACAACACTCTTACGCTTATTAGTTTAGTGTAGTTGATTGTGTCCTCCGTCGACGTCTGTTGCAGTCTTAACCACCGCTTTCCGTCTCACTTTCTGACCACTAATATCTGCAGTAAATTTTAACTGATCACGTATTACTTTGCGAACTTTTTCCGCATAAAACTTTTCGCACACTTAGTAAACGAATCCTTAGTCAGTACACATACACGCACGCGCCCGCACGCACAATCTGTGTTCCTATCGTAAACAACTGAAAACGGTTTCACTGTGCAAATACCGCATGCAAGACAATCCTATGCTTCTTTCCTCATCCAAAGTCTTCGTAAACATGCAGCCGCACAGCCACGGGGTCACTGGAACCGGATACGCTCTATGTTCATGGCGAATTTCCTATCGTATGATCATGCCTGGTTCGTTTGTTTCTGGCCAAACGCCGGTGCATGGTTTAGGCGTTTCCGGTGCTATGCTTTGCCGGGAGTGTGCATGTGTACAACAGCGAGAACGGATTGAGATGTCTGGGACACTTTCAGAATCACACAAGAACACTTGTGCGCTCGTGCAAGCGCGCACGATCGGTTCCTAAAATGAGAAAGAAAACACCATTTTAGCATTACACCCAAAAAACGAGCAGGAGTTTGTTATATTTCACAAGGCATGTCGTCTTTCTTTGTGGGAAAACGCCGGTCGGTACCGGAGCAAGGCCAATGACACGGAAGGGGGGAATTTCCCGAGCAGAGTAGTGTTATTTATTATTGCCGCTGGAGCGAGGCCCAACCGGGGCGAATCCCCCACCCACCCAGCAAGGACTGTTGTATGTGAGTGTGTCGCGTTGCATGTTTTTGCCGTTTATCCTCCTTTCTTGCTGTCGCGGGAGCTGAGGGCGGCGAATTAGCGCAGAAATTCTGATGATTCACAGAACAAACGTAATTTATAACACATCCAGTGCGGAATCGACGACTCTCTCTTGTTCGTAGCGCTCGGTAACCTTCAGCAGCGGACGCATAGTAGTCATTAGAGGGCTGGCTCAAAGATCGACCCGAGTATGTGCATGTCCGCGAACGAGATGTGCACCGTTGGTGTGTTGGGAGGCCGTCACCCTCACCGAGTGGCGCAGAATAAGCAGGGAATATCAACCCACCCGATCGAAAATAGCAACAAAAAACAATCATTTTCCTCGACAACGGGTGCCGTTTTTCCATCCCTAGGTCTCGGTGGTGGTGACCATCATCGCCAACATTGTCAGAAAAGCCTTCTTCTTCCGTCAGTCAGCGCCCCTTTCTGTCTTTGTACACCGATTAGCTTCTTATTCGCCCCGTCTTCCGCTGTGAGGAGCCAGCGCTAGTGATTACGCAGCAAAGAACGATTTTCTCACGACCAAATATCGGATTTTCGCAAGTATTTTCTAGTTCGCAGCACATCACGCACAGGGTTGTCGAGAGGAGCAGCGCACCAAATGATTGTACTTTTTTTGCCGCACACATACACATGTCGAAATGCACGAACAATCAATTCCGTTTTCGATTCACACTTCACCTGCACCACCACCACCAGCGCCAGTGGCCTCTTTCGACTCGATTACACGTCGTGCGTGGTTTGTTTCTGGTGGTCGCCACTTCCCTCTACGCCCCCGGGGAGGGTTCGGATCTTTTGGCTGAATTTTCCTGTTTTTCCAGTCGCCCCACTCGCGCATACCTTCGATTCACCCTTTTTCCGAGCTCCCTTCTTCGCGGACGTCGTTCGCCTTGTTGAGCTGCGGCGACGGTGACGGAGGGGACACACCAGAGAGAGAGAGGCAACCACACACACGGTCACGCACACAAACACACACGCGAAAACTGTCTCCGCTTTTCACTCCATTCAATATTGGCCCTGAGAGGTCAGAGTTCTTTGCATACACAAACCGTACCCAACTCACTGTGGCAATTGCCCTCCTTCAAGCAAGCGGAAGGAAATTAGCACACTTTGCGCTTACGCCACAAGCACAGGAAGATCGTCGGCTGATGATGCTGCTGCTTGCATTAGGTGCGAATTCATGGGACGATCTTGGTTTTCATAAAAAAAACCTTTTGACAGACCCACACGGCGACCATGTTTTCTTTTAAACTGTCTGTCCGTATATGTGCGTTTGCGTGCGCGAAAGGGAGATGGGCAATCGTGTGCTTTTGACAGCTGTGCGAACTGAGCTACTTTCGTGGAAAATCGGTGCTCAATTTACAAACGATTGATTGCAGTTTTGTGCCAATTTATTCCTCACAAATCTTTTTCAATATTTGCTCTTCGATACAGTTCCTGTAAATTAAACGATCATCTTTTATTGGCTGATGCTCAACCCTCACAATAGTAGCAGGACTTTGCGAGAAACTTAAATAGTACATTCCTCTTCCTAAGCGCTATGTAATATATGCAAAGTTTTTTACGCCAAACGATCTAAATACTAGCCACACCACCTTTCTCCACCTGATCTAGCAGCGCCTGCAGATTCGTGTCGAACAGCTCGCACCGGATGGGCATTTCCAGCGAGTAGAACGGATTCTTCAACACATAATCGGCGTACAGCTCGTAGATTCGCCGCAGCAACACGTCGATCCCGGCCTGCATGTTTTCCGCGAATATCATAAACTTTACGCCGGTCAGCGTCTGGAAGCAGTGCAGTCGGAATGTGTCCGCTTCCAGCACCTCAATGCCGCTGCTCTTCGGTTCCGGGCTGAGCTGGCTGGCGATGGCGAACAGCGGGTAGAACATGCTGGCCAGAAAGATCTTCTCGTTCGTAGTCATTTTTGGTCGGCTAAACTTGAGCGACAGCGGATAGCTGTCCTTACTCTCGATGATTTCCCTCACGTCCCGGCCATCCTCCAGGACGGATCCGTTCACCTGCATACCGTTGACGCTGACCAGATGATGACCCACTGGAAATGGAAACAATCAGCATTAGGGGACAGGACATTTCCTGGACAGACAGCAGGACACTAACCGTTTATTCCATCCCGCTGTCCGAATGATACCGATATCCTTTTCAGTTCGTACTCTAGGTTGATGTCCAGCGGGTAGCTGAACGTTTTCTCCGTCTCTATTTTGGGCAAGTTGTGATCCAAGTTGAATATCAACCCGCCGGACTTGTTGACGATGTACACTCCGTAGATCACCATTTCGCGAAGGGCCTCACTATTTTTTACTACCTCTGCGACGGGAATTTACTTTGGCGGGTGTAAATCTGCACGCGATTTTCACAACATTCGACCAGCCAGCTTCGGATGAAAAACGTAAACAAACTTCGCCCCCTTCTTCCACTGACAGATGCACTGTTGTCAGCTGTGCGAATTTTGAGCTATTTTCGACTTGAACACACGCACACATGCATACAAGGCAGATCGATTATTCGCCTTACTTTTAGCAGTTTTATTTTACCAGTTTGTTAAAGGCTGTCAAGGAAGGAAAATATATTATCTCTTTCTTTAAGTTGTGAAAATTCCAATTTACTGGCTAATTACAAAATTGTTTAAATGTCTCCATAAATGGCAGCGCACCTGGTGGTGAGTGTTGCAAGCTAATCAAACGGATTGTCAGTCGCAATGCATACGCACACGCATACACATCACCACCGCGCTGGCTGTAAACAAAAGCTGTCAAAGAGGTGTATCCCTCTCCCTCCTGCGGACGCCAAAACTGCCCCTGCGCGCTCTCTTTCTTGCGCGTACACTTTGTAAGTCGTGTGTGTGTTTTTTTCGTTCGTTGTCCTGTTGTCGTCGTCCGTTATTACCCATCGTTTGTATGATTTCCATCTTCTCAAACGACGTATTTTTATTTATAACACAACAGTCCCTTCAATACGCAAAAAGAGCATTCCGTGCTGTCGTGGTCGTCTCGTCGAACCCTTCCCGTGCGCGTAACGTAACCCCGATTAAAGATCGTTCGATCGAAAGGACAACAAAACGTTCAGTTCCGACCCGCTCCGCAGAGTTCCCGAACGCACAACTTACCAGAATCCCGGGTGTTTAGCCTGTGCCTGTGCCTGTCCATCATCCCCCACAAAGCGTACCACATGATAGAACAGCATCGGCCACAACGATGGAGACGTTATGTGTAAGTTTCGCAATCGGACTTTTCCCCCCGCAGGGCGACGTTCGCTCAAGGGCTGTTTGCTCGCTTCCCGCAGAGAATAGGCGCTACCGTGCTGCACGGTATCCTGGACAGCATCAAGGGCATAACCGTTGTGTTCTACTTAGACAAAGAGGCAAATCGGAAGCTGTCGCAACCCACCACCAAACCACTGGCGGTGGGGCAGCCGCCCGCCAGGACCAAGGAAAGCTTATCTTCACAGCCACGTACACCGTTGTCATCGAATTCGCTCGTTTCAAAACGAATCGAGTAAGTCCACAGGCTAATCCGCAGTGGTGCGAACCCAGACCTAATGTATCTTATCGCCCCACAATCTCCCTTCCCTCCCGTGCAGAGAATCGAAGGTGCTGAAGCGTGTCGTGCAGTGTTCGATGCTGAACGGGGGCATCTTCATGCTCAGCATCCTGTTCTTCGAGTATGCCGTCCTGCCCGGTTTGCATCTGTTCCTGTGGTACCTGTTCCGCAACTCGACCACCATGACGACCGTCTGGGGCTGGATGCAGCCGTCCCTGTCGCTGCTGTTCAACTCGTTCTGGGTGGCGCCCCTCTTCCTGCTCAGCAAGATCGTCAACAGCCTCTGGTTTCAGGACATCGCCGACTCGGCGTACAAGTTCCGAAAGGGCCGGCCACAGCTGATTCCGAGCATCAGCAAGCTGATCGCCGACACGCTCATCAGCCTGCTGATCCAGATACTGTTCCTGCTGCAGAGCACGCTCGTGAAGTATCTGCCGGTACCGGTGCCGTTCGCCTGCACCGCCATCTACATGGTGCACATGAGCCTGCTCTGCTCGCTGTACGCGTTCGAGTACAAGTGGTTCAACATGGGCTGGGAGTTGCACAAGCGGCTCACGTACATCGAACAGAACTGGCCGTACTTTCTCGGCTTCGGGCTACCGCTGGCCGTGCTGTCCGAGCTGCCGAACTCGATCGTGATCAGTGGTTGCGTGTTTTCGGTCCTCTTTCCACTGTTCATTATCAGTGCCAACGAGGCCACACCGAAGGTGGACGTGTGGTAAGCACCGGCAGTCACGCTGCCACACTGGACCAGCAATTAGTAGCAATTATTTCTTCCGCCCGCAGCGAAACGCCACTGAAGCTGTTCTCCATCGTGGTTGCGCTCACCAACGCACTGTTCCGCGGTCGAACGAAGGGACCCGGCAAAGCCGCCTTATCACAGCCACTGACGCCCGGAGCCGGTGGCAGCATGCGTGGCTTAACGCCACCACTCTCCGCGTCCTCATCTGCCTTTGTTTTT
>KZ068894.1:24130-34619 GCA_002091845.1 Anopheles cracens
ACACTTACTACATAACGTAGGCTCGCAGTAATCCGTTTGGCCACTAATATGACTGATAAGCCCCACCAACACAACTGCACACGTTATCCCTGAAAATGGAGTTAGAGTTCAAATATCATCCGGAAGTCACAAGGATGCCATTCGCGACGTACTTTTCATCGGAATCGACGACATTTTAACACTAGAAGCAAGCACCGAAACACATTTGAACCACTAGCGGATGCACTACTTTGAGTTAGGAACACTATCACACCCTGCCTCACTGTTCTCACTCACTGGACGCTTTAGAACCTTTTGAACGCATCCGGTTGACTGACTGGCCTATTTATACTACGCAATGGCCATTGCAGGTAGGGAAAACAGCTACTGCTAGTAGTAGTATGTTTTGACGTAGTTATACGTTTCCACTACCGCCAGGTTGCCGGTGGGAGCGTGCGTATTGATTAGTTTTCCGGAATCGCGGAATTGTAGCGAGAGGTGATCGTGATGGAGCGATAAGCGTATCTTCTGATAGTGGTGTGTGTAGCGAGGAAAACTGTTGTAATGTGTGGATGTGTGATCAGTTACTCTTACAGTTTAAGTATTCCTTAAGAATACTATGCACCGATTAACTCATAATAAGTGACATGTTGTTGCTTCACGCATGCTTATGCGTTCATTATAAATTTCATAAATATTGCTGGTACTGTCACATCCCTTCATGCTACAAAGAGACTAGTCTACCCTCTACGATACAGTCGATGCTCAGTGTTAGTGAGCGCCACGAACGCATCAAACGCCAGCTCAGACTGGCGGATGTACACGTTCCCATGATGGCAGACAATGATGGGAACGCGTGCACGCATCCCTTCCGAAAATCGTGCCCATTCGTGCTCGTTAGTACGTCTCTAATTGCTGACTAAACGTACAACCGAACGCACCGCTCGTGCACTGGTGCGCATTCTGGTGCATAGGGAGTACAATTTCAGGGCACGCAGCATTTTTTGTTGAGTTATTTTTCCCCCACGACCTGCAATTAACGGCACCCGCGCTGCGATCGATCTGCGGCGATCAAAACAGAGCCTCAATTGAAATCGTCATACATTGCTTTGAGGAAGATCGGTTCTAATAGCACCTGTTAGTCATAGATTTTTTGTTCTGGAACTACCGATAGCGATTCTTAAACGATAGCGGAAGTGGGCTTGATTCAGAGGTAGGTTCCGGCTTTTAAGATCATCCGATCTGACGTGGTTTTGAACAGAGGACGTCATAGTTTTTGTTTCTTAGTTCCCGGAGCATGTTTTGCGTTGCTTGCAATATTCCGATTCAGAATCTGATAGTGAAGAAAACTTTAAGCATTCAAAAGCATTCAGTAAGCATATAAAATATATAAACTATGATAATAGGAGAAACAGGGCGAAGAAAAACCAGCAGAAGAAGAACCAGCTGAGGCGCTGATGACTGATACAGAACCAACGGAAGGTCTGGAAATTGATGAGGAACCATGTGTGGGATTTGTTGGAAAAGGAAAGTCTGCCAATGTAAATCCATTGGAGACTAAAGGGGATTGATGAGATGCGTAGATGACTAGATGAGATGAGTGATTGTGACAGATCGTATGCTTCGATCGTACAGTTTCAGGACCAGGATCATTCTAGTGATGATGTTGAGGCATCACTAGAAGTGGCATATGATCTACTGCTAACTGAAACAAATTTGACCCTGAATCATGGTAGAGGATCAAGAGAAAGTTGGCATCAGGGGCGCTGCTGCATTTTCAATGAAAGCGAATGAACTACAACCGAAGTAAAGGAAGTTAGAGACCGTGTTGTGTGATGTGCTGAATCGTTTTGACCGCTGAATTCAAACGTTTGGTTAGAAAAATTTGAATGCAGGACCGAAAATAAGCGATATCCTAATATCCTAGGATTAGAACAGCCCTTCTAGCCGTCGTTACGAAACTAATACTTCCGAACTCTGTTAACACAACAACAGATTAAACCATCGTCTAATGCAACTAATATCTGAGTTTATTTTCTTCCAGTCGAGTTCGAAAAGCTTAATCCAGTTTTGCAATATGTTTTTTTTTATTAATCGTCCTTCGGTCGTGGGAAATTCAACCGCAGTCATTGAGGCAATTCAACGGCCGTTAGACAAACGCGCTTCGGATGGTGATTCTCAATTGAACAACAGATCTCCACACTACATCCGTTAAATTGTTAATTTATGCACCACGTGAACGAGATCAACATGCGCAACAATATGTACAGCCGATGCGGTTGTATCGACTTGATTCGCTCGGTGTAGTAGCTTTCCATTTCATTGCAAATTCTTGCAAATCCGTGAAAAGTAGAACTCGTTTCAATGTTTGCTGGTCATTGTTGGTACCTTCTGTTCTTCCTGGTACAACACCTGGCTGGGTTTGAGTCTGGGCATGTGCCTCCTATGGAGGCGCCTGATACCTGATCTGTTACACCAACTGTATGGTGGTGATTTAGATCATACACCTAAAATTTGAATAAGAAATCACGACTTATATTTTTTTACAAATCTTGACTTGCCACGGGTTTTGGGAGTCGTTATTAAATTATTAATCGAGACTATCATTTCAACTTATTGAACTTATTTTCAACATTTTTTCAATTTAAAGTTCTCTTTTGGACGCCAATCTTCAACAAAAGCCTGATGTGCAATGAGTCCAGTTGAAGACCATTTATCCTCCATCCAGTCCACCAAATGTGGTGCAATGAATAGTAAAGGATTTGTTAAACTTTCTACTTCGATCCAATTGATACGAGATTTCCGATATTTCCCTGGGACGAAAGATAGCCGAGATATGTGCATAAGGAATTAGAACATGTCACGCACACCGTCGCAAATGTTTTGTTGGTAAACAAATCGTGCTGTTGCGTGTGACGCACGTAAAGTGCAGAAGCGAAAGTTTTCATTGTTTCATTGAAAGAATTAAATACTTAAAAATGTGCACAAACTCGCAGGTAGGTGTTTTTGATCACTCTACGACCAATTGTATCAACCTATACTTTATTTAAGGAGCAATCAGACGATATGACGGAAGCGGAAGACGTTGCCGAAACCGCCGCTCCCCAACTGGTCAGCGAATCGGATATGTTCGCGCACCTAAGCAGCAACCCGCGTGTGTTCTTCAAAAACCAACAGATCAACGACCCCGAGCTGACCGCCGGTGAGAAGGAAACGGTTCTGCGCGACGTCCTGAACAAAAGCCACTGTACGTTTCTGTCGCGGTTCGGGTGTTTCATGCACGACGGACACCTGCGCTACTTCGAGCAGGCGGAGCAAACACTAGCCTACAGCCCGGACGAACGGTACGAAGTGGACCACCATCTGGAGCGCATCCGGCGGCTCCGGAATGGTGGCCGTGCGGTCGAGGTGCGCAACCGACGGTACGCGGCCCTGCAGCGTATGTGCACCGACGGGACGTACTTCAGCGAGACGGAGATGATGCAGCGCGATCCGCTGCTGTACGAGCAGCTCGTCGGGCAGTTCATGACGGAGAGGGAGAAGCGCGAGCGGGATGCTAGCGTACCGGTGCCACGGAGCGTCGTCGGCATTCTGTTCAACCAAATCGACAAAGAGCAGGCGAAGGAAACGCTGCAGAAGCTCGAGACGGAAGAGTGCAACCAGGAGAGTTTTGCGGAGGATCGGACGCGATCCCGTCCCAGTTCGCCCGGCTTTCCGCGCGCTCAGTGGGGTAATTTTGACGACGAGGAAGAGTCGCGTCTGGCCGCCCGGCGCCAGGAGCATCAGAAGCGTACCCGGCAGCGTCAGCTTGCCCTGCCACCGGCACACCTGGTTACGGCCGGCGAAAGGGATCTGCTGCGGGACGAGTTCATTGGCATTATGCACGCGCGGTTTATAGACGGCGAGGAGGGAGAGTTCGACTACACGCAGGTGGACGATTCGCTCGAGTACGACGATCTGAAGATTGTGGAGCGCGATGAGCAGGAGCGATACTTCGACGAAGACGACGAACCCGGCGACATGAGTTCGCAGCAGGCCGTGAACGACCAAGGGGACGAAAGCGAAGACGACTTGGATGTTTATATGCGACATTTGAATCGACATCTGGAGCAGCAGCAGAGGACGGCCAGCGAGATTGTGATGATGGTCCGCGATCCAAACTGCGAATACGACAGTGACGAGGAAGTGTAGTGGTAGGGAAATAAGATACAAAACCCATACTGAAAATATTATACTTTTATTTTGTTATTTGCGTAGGGAGAAAAGTACGATTTTGGCGTTTGAAGGTTGAAAAGAAAACACACTTGGTGATGTATCTAACCTTGAGAAAGGTGGACGAATCCCGGTACACCAGACCTTCGGCTGTCTGCGCCGTCTTGGAGGAGCTGGCTTCCTCCTCCTCGTACCGTTGCGATTTGTTGATTGGTGTATCTTCCGCCGTGCCAAGCACGTGCTTGAGGTCCTCCACACACGACACACCGAACTGCAGCGAGAAAGGGGAGGATGGAGGCAAACCCTTACCCACACGTACACAGCACCAGTGGTGCCGTCACGGATGCCACGGTGGAACACTACTTACGGTTTGGGCGAGCAGCATCTTACGCTTTTGCGATTTCTCGCGCCGAGACTTGATAACGTCGCTCATATTTCTAATATAGCTAGTGGTTATTTGTAATCTTTCCTACTCTTACTTTACACCTATGTCGAGGCGGATCGTTTCCTGAGGTCGGGCAAATAGCGCGCCTATGCTACACAAACATAAATCAACTCGGAGGCGGTGCCTGACGATGCGGCATCATATTAGTGGAATTGTGGCTTCTTATTGCTTCTGTTTCTTCTTCTTCTCCGGGGTGTAGCGAGTTTCTGTCCGGCAATGTTGATGATACGGCAGTATTGTGTTCCGGTTGCTTTGTAGTGCGCACGATGCTGCCAAGGGCCGTTTGATGGTCGATTTGTCCTCGCGTTGTTTCCCCTGCTGATCCGGCACTTGTAACACACGGTATTTTGGCCGTGGTGTTACTTCACTGCTTTCTTACCGTATTTACCTGCCTTTGCATATTTATTTGGCTTTTTTTGTTCCGTTCTTTGTGCGTGTAGTTGTGGTGTGTGCGTGCTGTCAGATACGGCCCGTTGCGTGAGCCTGTTTACAGTGCCTAGTGCGAGTGTCAATTGACGCAACGCTCGTGTCTCACGAAGCCAGTTGAGCATTATTCAACATTAGTGTGTTGTTGTGACTGTTCGATAAAAATTCGCTTGTATCTATTTATTAAATATTGAAAAATCAGCGCTTGCCTGAAAAGCACATCTTTCGGTTCAACTCCTAATTCCATCGTTTATTTCAAGGTACCAAAGTACCAGCCATCCGCCGGCCTAGGTCGGCCGAGCTAGGCATCAGACAAATCTCCATAGCAACCAGATTTTGATACAGTCACGAAATGGCATCGAGCCAAAATGCTCGACAATCTTCTGACTGGGATCAAGGGATTGATCAGCTGCAGGATTTGCTGAAGGTAGCCTTGGACGGATGCAAGAAGGCGGAAGCACTCGCTGCGTGCCATCAAAAACGTCCTTGTTTTAAGAAAATTGACAGCCTGTGCGCCCGTCTGAAGCAAGACTTGCTGAAACCGGACAACGTGATGTCGAACATTAACTCGCAGGGCCTGGCGTGGGCGGTGAAGGACTTCATCTTCGTGTTCACCAGAATCATGAACGCTTGGATCATTATCAAGGGCTACGTGAGCTGCAAATCGGAAGGACTGCTATCCATCCAGCGCGAGCTCTGTCCCAACTTTCTGCACGCTTTTGGGCGCTGGCATGGGGCAACGCACGAGCTAGTCCAATCGCTTATCAAATCGTTCATCAGCCTGAACAAGCTGGCCAAGTCGCAGCGTTGCGGTAACACGAATATCCCGAAAACCGACGAACCGATGTCGTCTTACAATGATGACGAACTATCGAACGATCCGTTCGACGATCCTACGGAATACGACATGGCTACCGGGACGTACTATCGCACGGGAATTTACAGCGTGGAAGCCTACAATCGAGCCGCTGCATCAGCTCCTCCCGGATTCGAAGATTCGCTCAAATTTGCCGCACGCAAACATGAAATTTTCTCGAATGATGGAAAAGCACCCAAACCTCGTTCATCAAAGACGGGAACAGGCTTGAAACGTCAAACGGTCCTATTCGATACGAGCGACACATCGGAGTTTAGTGCACAAACCGCTGAGCCGTCGCGCAAAACTTCAGATCAGCTACACCAGAATACTGCAACGGAACGTATCAACTGGGTGCTTGACGAAGTTCGCGCTATCGAGGAAGCACAGTATTTTTATTGTATTACATTCTCCAAAAATTATGTAAGTTTCAGCTATTGCTGTACATATCTATTTCACTGTCCATATTCTATGCGGGTTCGCAAACAGATCTCGAGCTAATGCTCCACTGCAGTTCTGGTGTGAAGCGCGGGTAAACTTTGTCCCCGAGCCTATTGCTTTCGCAAACTCCTTCTCTTGGGAGAGCGTATGCGCAAAAAGGGGAAGACGATTCCGACGCATGTCCGCTCGCAAATTTAGCTGCGAATGCATTTGTGCGCTCTGTACTAGTTCTTTTCTTCTACATTTCAGTTCCCCGATTTCCATCTGGTGGCTTCGAACCCGCTGGATCTTCGCGCAATCTACAAGAGGAATGAAATGGGCCGTTATTCAGTGCTGTCGGAGTTGCTTGAAGACTTGCGAAAGGTGCTACGAAACTGCACCCAGTACATAGAAGCCTCAACAGCTTTCGATCTGTGGAATCCAATGCAAGAGCAGGTGCCCGGACACTGGGAAGCAATTAATCGGCAGGAGTTTGAAAATTTTCCAAAAATGATAACATTTATTAAAAAGATGGAACGTCTTTTGGATATGGTAGGTGAAGAAGCCAAATAAGCCACGATGTTTACCATATTGAATCTTCAAACTGATTAATAATTAGAAAATTGTACTGCTGATGTAATACGAAAATTAATAGGGAAATGTAAGGGTCGTTGATGTTAAGAGAAAACAAATGGATACCAACTGTAATTTAGTAATAGCAAGTTGGGCAGGATAGGATAGAAACGGGTATAGGAAAGAGCTAATTGTTGGCAGTTAGAAATGTACTAAGTATTGTATTTCAACAGAGAAAACGACCATATCGGAACAGAAAACAACGAGCTCCGTGTAAAACCGGGTCAATAAGTGCAGTAGACTTATCTAAGAGGATTGTAATGAACACACTGAATGAAGATACTTTCATCGTTTAGCTCTGAATTCTGTGCTTGTTACACGCATATCAAGTTGCCTATTTGATGATGCTCTCATGCAAATATTACGATGGATCGACGCTGTGTGGATTTGTAAGCTGGCGATTAAGACCGACTCCTGTGCTTGTTGCCGACGATCATGAAAAGTGTTAACAGGCCAGAGACAATTGACAGCTAGCGTTGTTTTCTGTGCGTTCGCTTCGGTTCGATTATCACCAGTGATTTGCTAAACGAGCGGATTTGAACTCACAACAGAAATGTGGCAGGCAAGCAATTATGAACCAGCTCGCCCATTAGCATGTAGCACTGTTGTAGCTTGCGCTGCAGCTTGAAAATGGCACCATCGCCGACGGTTTCGGAGCAACGGTTAGTTTATCCGCTGTGGTAGATGTACTCTATTAATAAAGCGATTTTAATTAACACACATGCACAGCTGTTCGTGTGAAGCTAGTTAGATCCAGAATCCATGATCACGCCTTCACGATCGCAGGGCGTTTGTTTGTGCGATACGAATGGAGGATACGTATAAAGCACCGGGCGACTCCTTTCGAATTTCAAATAACAAACACGTGCCGAACAAGATTGACAAGACACATCTGAACAGTTGGTTCCTGTTTTCCCAAACTCGCTTTCAACTTTCAACCCCGGATCGCCCTCTCCAGCGCCGGAGAATTTGTGCGCGGAGAGAGAACAAAACAGTCTCTGGAGCGATCTGTAGAGACGTTGAGAACACTCTATTGAAAAAGGGAGGCCAGCCTGGTGTGCCCTAATGGAACAATCGGCTCGGTCGTAGTAGCCGCAGTTGTGCACACACAGTTCGTCGTTTCCCGTGACAGTGTACGGTTGTGTCAGTCCGCGGCTCGTCTCGGCGTCGTGCTTCGCAGAGGTTCGTGATCCCACCCCGAACGGCGTTCTGGCAGAGGAGGCACCGGGAAGAATACCGGGTGGGTTCCTCCCTGGCAGTGGCCCGTTGGGTTTCCAAATTTTGAAGTAGTTTCTTAGACAGGGATATAACCAGATGTGGTATAGCCAGAGCACATTGTGGAGGATTTTTTTTCTGCCGAGGACACGACGGTGCTCACAGTGCATCAGAACTGTGTGATTGTGTAATCGAACGAAGTTCAGGATGAGCTGTTCTTAAAGCCAGGCGCGGTAGGCCAGCAATTTCCTTCGCGGTGATGCGGATGTCTGGGAAGAAAATATCCGGGCTGATTATGTAAGCGCAAGCGGTGCGATGCGGAAGGGAGGTGAAGTGCAAGCTAGGAAACGGTGTAGTGAACACCTTCGTGCTTGTAGAGTCCGCATATCGGATCGATATTCTGCAAACGTCAAACATATGACATTCGGGCGAGTGGGCTTGCCTCGTATTCCAGTGGTTGCTAGGATCGATCAAAATTATGGGCGATTTTTGCTCAACTTTTGAAGAAGAAGAGTTTGAAGGATGTCTCCAGATGTTCACTTTGATCCGTGTCTCAGCGAGAGAGAGAGAAACTCCAGCACCCTAATGATCGTCGGATGGACAAGTTGATTAGATTAACGCCCGTGGAAGCACTCGCCAGACCACGGAACCAATTAACCGCGTTTGCATGTTGACTGGCGTGACGTCCGGTTGGTGTTCGAAATTAAGCATAAACTCCCACTTTTTGCTTCCTTTTTTATCAACCGGAATGCAAACGAAGCATTTGCCTTTGGCTGTTAGTTATGTCATCTACACGGCCCCTTGTTGCAGCATGCAAAATCGGCCATAAAGTAGACAAATTATCAGCAATGAAATCTGCAAAGATGTCTATTACGTTGTTATTATGTAACTCAACGGTTATCTTTAAACGGGGAACAAAATTAAAACATAAATCATGTCATCACATGAAGTGATCATGTTTTCAAGAGAAACAACAGATAAGCAGTCGCCCGCCGTGAAGTGCTCCAAAGTACAAATAATGTTCGCACAATCTCGCCTTGACCGGCGAGAGCTGCGTTTATTCTACTGCACGTGCTATGTCCCATCGGTATCGTGGGCAGTGGAATCCCCTCACGCGAATCACCGGAGAAGGTGCTTTTCTTGGCTCGCTAAAATTATTCCATGACATGCATCGCTCTGGAACCGGTTTCATACGAATGCTTCAATATTTACAGTAGAACAACGAACGTACTTCGTCCGATTGCTGCCGGAGAAATCATCAATGTTGATAGAACTGAACAGGAATAACGGGGAGAAAAAATCCAAACCGAAACCGATCGTAAACCTTGATGTTTATTACCTCCCCGGCCGTGTTGTCAGTAGCTAAATGTAGCACTTACGCATCTTCGCGAAAACAGACTAAGAATTGTAGATCAAATCTTCCGTCACTTCGACGGTGATAAACGATTGGTGGACAGGAAAGAACCTTGAGCAATTCCGATCGTACAATAAGCGTGTAAGATTACGCAGTATAGGTATGATAAACTTGTGTATCACTTATACCAAAGTATTTATAGCCGAAAACTTCCTTTCGAATCGATCACACACAGCGTGCTTCATCTTAACCAAACCGTAGACTCTTCCTACAGCGCTCGATATTTTTTTTACGCATTGTGACATACAAAACACACGCGAGTTCGGTGCCCCTGCACAGCCGACCGGAAGGTGGCAATGAATAGATATGATTCTTTAGATTGCTGCGTTGATAAGCCGTGTGGCCTTGAACATCCGCCAGTAGCTTGCCCGAGTGGTACAGCAACTTAATTTGCTTCTTGATCGGGTTGATACCATATCCAACGGTTTTGAATAACGAATTAAAACATGCAGTCGATTTTTGAGTTAATATTATACCAATTATTGTTGTGTTTTGTCCGTTTAAAAAAAAGTTTAGTAGAAGTTATTTTTCCAACACATGTAAGTCAATTTATCTCAAAGATTTATATTAGCAACGGCGTTCTTCGAAATAATGAAAGAAACTGCTAACGACTTTTTAAAGGTGTTTTTGAATGTGAGCATCCTCTGAACTGGTGGGTTATAAATCGGCCAGCGTGCAGTGTTGCCAGATAAACCAAACGAAATCTAATAAAAAATCAATTGTTTACGTTTGAATTTAAGTTTTACTAGTTATTGATTTCTTTCCGGTTATTCGATTAATTCGTAAAGTTTGATTTCTTTTTAATTTTATCAAGATAACGTGCAGTAAACATAACAATCAAAATGAAATATTTCACAAGGCTTCGCAGCTACTTGAAAGTTTTCAACGC
>KZ068894.1:39873-59571 GCA_002091845.1 Anopheles cracens
GCCGGGTTCACCTTCTCCACCCGGTGATTGATGGTTATCAGACTGGATCGTACCGGTGCCCGGGTGCCGCCGGGTGCCGATATGCTCCGACATGCTGTCCGAACATGTTCCAAACAACGCAGCCGCGCTCGAGGGGGGGAAAAAGTAGTGGCGATTCGGCGTGCACTGATAAGAGCGAACATTGCATTAACACACTGTGTACACAGATCGCTTGTGGGTGAGAGCGTTTGGGGGAGAATGTGGACTGTCGGCCGATTCTCGGCAATGAAAGTGGTGACTGTGAACCATGTCGACATCTGCTGCGGCACCGGCAGGTGTTGAAACAGAGGCAGGAGGGAATCATTTATTGGAAAACTGTTTGCACTGTCGGCAGCGTGTTTGTCCGGTGTGTCGGAGTAATGAAAACAGAGCGCACCACTCTTTCGTGCTCCTTCGTGGGCGTTTGGAAGGCAATGAATAATAAATGCCCTCCTGTCGGTCACTCTAGGCAGGGCACCAGCCTGTATAAGCAAACGAGTACTATCGCAATAACGACGCCCTTGCAACGATAATCCTTTCGTGTTTATTCCTGTTGATCTCGCTCGCCACTGTTCCATGGCCGTTATGATTGTGAATTACTTATGCGGTTTCGTTCATTTTTCTTCAATCTTTGAAGTAACCCACCAGCTTACGGTTCTATAGTGGATTTTCCTGATAATACATCGATCAGAATTTGTTGTGCAAAATAACCGTCTGCCGCTTTTGCTTGTTTATCGGCGACCACGAAATCTTGAAAAAGTGATATTACTCCAAACGTTGGAATAGGTACCGAACGCTACCGGTGATCGGCCTCGTTTGCGGGACTCCAAATGCCAATTTTGAATCCGAACTGAAGGTTTCCATTTAGTGATCGTTTAGTGATCGTGTGCGCCTGAGGTGGAGTTTAGTTTTTTTTAGTCTCTTATGCTTTATAGGACTCCATTACTATTATTTATTTCTTCTATAGAGTACTCTGCTATTCTTCATACAACACAAAAACACGGTCGTTCTAGTGTGCATCCCAACCTCCAACGGAGCCACGGGGCAGCAGATCAAGTTGGCTACGGTTCAAAAAGTGCATTACGGGCGCGCGCGCGCGCCTAATCAAGAAGTGGTGAACTTCACCACCGGTCCTGGACAGTAGTTAGTAAGCTTCGCACCGGTGCGGTTACCAGTGACGCCACGCGCCACACGCCGACCAAACCGACCACGGTCCCGTTGAGGACCACCAATGTTGCGAGATTAGTTTGCTTAGAATGGGAACAGTTGAATTTGCAAGTCCCCACGTTCCGCTCGAACGGAAAGTTCGCCGTTTGACTGCGCTCGCCGGGGTAACCATTTAATTATGCGCTCTGTAATGAACTTTTGCATCCGGAATTGCACCACTACTGTGGAGCAGGAGAGGGACAGTTCTTTAGCTGCAACGCCCGCAGTAAGCGTGTTACAGTGCAGCTTCCCTGCCGAAGTTGCCGAAGCCCGGAGACCGAAGAGTCGGGCAAAAAGTTCCCTTGGTGATCCTGGGAGCCACCGGCGCCGGAGGAATAAATTGGAAAGTTGCATGTTTGAACTGAACTGCTTTCGGGAAAATTAAACTCTTCCTTTGGAGCTTAGGACACAGAGGCGAACTGGGGCAAGTAGTACGGAGCTGAATTGTTGGAGTGTTTAAATTAATTTTATTTAATTAAAAGTATATATCATATGAGACGAAACTAGCGCTAGAAAGTATCGTGAAGCCCTACTACAGCCTGATTCTGCTTAAGAGCCTTTGCAGAACTGTCCTCTAACAAGAACAGGTGCTCTTAATAGAATGTACTGCTCGCCGTAGTGTCCTTCTTCAGGGATCTGCGTTATTCCCCATCGCTTTATTCAACTATCGCACAGGTCAAGCAGTTCAGAGTGCCAGCTGAAACTCCCGGTCGATGCGACTAGGCACCTAGCCTCAATTCAATTATCCCACAGCTGGGCCGTCATAAATCGGGTCGGCAGGATATGTTTGATTAAATATTTGCCAGCTCACTGGCGCTGTGCAAACGGGAACTACTTCCTCGTGTTTGCGAAAACCTCCGGGAACTGAACGTGGAAAGCTTCTACACCCGGTTGCACCATGTATGCTCTGGTCGAGAAAATTAGTTCCTGCAACTCTCCCTTCCTACTCATCCTCACTGTGCCACTCTCACATCGTCCTGACTGACTGCTCGCTTGACGTAATACGGGGAGCAATGAAAATTTACCGCCCAATGCTGGTGCTGCTTTTCTTCGCGCCGTATGCAGCGTGCAGGGTTCCCACACGGTAAAGGGTAGAATTTCGTCCATCCGGGCTCGCCTTACTCACTTTCTCTCGCGCAGCGGTATGAAATTTATCGACGATCGTCGACGATAGTGAGCGGGTGAGTGAGCTGTGGCAAGCACACATCTCAGCGCGATCTCTCGCTCCACCAGTGTCGCGCACCGCCCTATGGGATGCTTTAATGAAGTCGTAAAACTGGGTTAGGTTGCCCATAAATACTAATTCTCATACGCGCGCCGGGCCCGACGGAATAGTGTGGAAAGCAATTTACGAAACCAGCGAGATAAGGATTTTCCGTTCGCGGCGGTTCTTGTCGGGATGTTTTTATTATCGCTTGAACGAGTTTGTTTTGCAGCGTGCGACATCCGTCTTAAGAGTTTTCAGTGTATTAACTGGAGTGTTTATGTTTTTTTTTCATTTCAGGTTTAAAAGACCAGTTTCAAAATTTCGTTTTGGATATAATGCAACTAAACGATTATTTGAACGATTTTAAGCATCTCTGTCATATCGATTGTGAAAGTGAGTAACAAAAAACCATTATAATAAAAATGCCTTTCGACTGCAAAGGATTCGCGAGTGTTGAAGCCTTGCTATCGGCACATCTATTCTTTTTAATTGAATGTTTTTGTTTAAAAGTGGAGTGTATTTTCAAATGCCTCCCCCTTGGAGCATTTAAGATTTTTAAAATCTTCTGAAGAATTATATAAAATCTGGAAAACATTAAATAAGAATTAAAACAAATATTTACAAAAAAAAAACAACATATAATAAACAAATAATAAATGTTTCGCTATCCACCAACAGATGGCGCCACTTTACCAAAGTAGCAATAAGAATTTCAGTGGCTGCTAGGTATAACTTTTTGTTAAAACTGTAGTTTTTTCAATGACTACTATGCCTTTTTTTTATGCATTTGCCACCAATACAAAAGTAATGTGATAAAGAATATCCCTTGGAATGTATTTTAGATGAAAAATTGAATAGTCATATTAAAACCACCACCAATAGCTCATACGCTTTCTAGACACAAAGACACTAGCGCTAAACGGGGTGGACTATTATAGGAAACACAATTTTAGTGCAATTTGTGGCGCATTTGATAGAGCAATTAGGCTGCACTAGTAGCCTTTTCGTGTCATTCCCTTACACCCCATGTGTGTTCCAGTCCGGACAACGAGGCGGAACAGCGGCGACTGATTCGTAAGGTGTTTTACATCCACACGGAGCTATCGAGGTAAGTATCTGCTCTTTCTGCCACTTTTGGTAGCTCGCAGATGATCCACAGATTTTACAAACCGGCAGGTTCCTCTCAAGGTGCTCCAACATCTACCGGGAGGTGTATCTGATGCAGATGCTCTGCTCGATCGTCCACATCTGCGTGTCCCTGTTCCACATACAGCTCAAGTTCAACAACAGCTCGTACGGCATGCTGCTCACGAACGTGAACAAGGTCTGGCTGTTCTGCTACTGCGGCGAGCTGGTCGTCAGCAAGGCGGCCGAGTTCGGTGCCGCCGTGTACGCGAACCACTGGTACCAGCTGTGGAATCGGCGGGATCTGCGGGACATCCTGTTCATGCTGTGTAACGCCCAGCGTAACTACGGGTTCAGCATCGGCGGGTTCGGTTTTCTCGCCTTTGCCACCTTCACCTCGGTAAGCAGTGGTGTATGTTTCGCCCGAACAGTGTGCCCCTCATTGTCTGACTGTATTCCAGGTCATGAAAACGGCCTACAGCTGTAACGCTTTCCTGCACCGGGTGATGAACTAACCATTGCCATTTAGTGAACAGATCCCCCGGGATTTGGCTGGCGTAAAGAGTTGTTTTGAAACAGGCCTGTGCTAATCAAAGCTGCTTAATATTTCACTGCTTATTGCACATTGCATATTGCCCAGTTGACTAGTCCGTTGAGTACAGGTACACGAGAATGCAACTAAACGGTTATTTGAACGATTTCAAGATTTTCTTCTTTTTTAAGCATCTCTTCGATATCGAATGTGAAAGTGAATAACAAAAACACACATTATAATAAAAATGCTTTTAGACTGCAAAGTGTTCGCGAGTGTTGAAGTGTATTTCCAAATGCCTCTAAAAACTATGTTTTTAATTGGAACATTTAAGATTTTAAAAATCTTCTGAAGAATTATATAAAAATCAAATATATCATAAAAGAATAAAAAAATTCTAATAAGAAAAAAATATCAAATAAAAAAATCAAATAATAATTAAAACAAATGTTTACAAAAAAACATCATAAACATATCAAAAATGTTTCGCTATTCACCAACAGATGGCGCCACTTTACCAAAGTAGCAATAAGAATTTCAGTGGCTGCTAGGTATAATTTTTTGTCAAAATTGTAGTTTTTTCAATGACTACTATGCCTTTTTTATGCATTTGCCACCAATACAAAAGTAATGTGATAAAGAATATCCCTTGGAATGTATTTTAGATGAAAAAATGAATAGTCATATTAAAACCACCACCAATAGCTCATACGCTTTCTAGACACAAATACACTAGCGCTAAACGGGGTGGATTATTATAGGAAACACAATTTTAGTGCAATTTGTGGCGCATTTGATAGAGCAATTAGGCTGCACTAGTAGCCTTTTCGTGTCAATATTTACGGAGGATGGTATCCCCGACATGTGAGCCATCCATTATACAAGCAATTGCGCTATTTTCTCGTTCATAAATTTTGAAATGCAATCTTCTAAGAACTAACCTATATATCCCACCTTCAACGAGCAAAACACCATAGTCTGGTGCAAGATCTCCAGCCCTATCTGCTACCTGTATCTCCTGCCCGTGGCGAGAATGAAGTTCTTTCGTCAATCCCAGCAGCATGCTGAACTCAGCTACCAGCCCATCTACAACACGATCCACTGGTTTCTGAAGATCGCACTGTTGCGCATCTTCGACGACGACTTCCTGGTCGCCCCCATCCCGAAGGCCATCTATTATTTCATCGTGTCGCAAATGGTCACCACGCTCGGTTTGGTAGTGTTGCACGGGTACAACTACCGGGACGACACCGACACGGTGATACTGAGCGTTTCGGCCTTTTTCTCGACGCTGGAAGTGATGCTCAAACTGTTCGGCATGGTGTACCGGCGGAAGCAGTTGGTGCAGATGATCGATACGGTGCTACGCGACCGCAGCTTCCAGGATGGACCACACGAGGCGGCTATCTGCGGGAGATACATGCGGTTGGCACGGTAAGTGGCGAAAGGGCGAGCTGATGCGATGAGATGAGTTCCTCCCGTTGTTCTACAGGAAGCTGCAGACAGTGACGATAATCTCGTACCAGACCACGCAATTGATGCTGTTTTTGTATCCAGTGGTGGCGGGCAAAATCGGGGACCGGGTGCTGCCGATGGGATATTCGATCCCGTTCGCGGACTACCGCCTTTACCCGTGGTATCCGATCAACTACGTTGCCCTGTTCGTGCTTATGAACTGGGTGGCGACGATGTTTATCGGGCTCGATGGCCCATTCTACATGTTCGTGTGTTACTCAGCGTCCCAGTTGGAGATAGCGATGGTGTATCTGCGTCAAATAGGCCAGTGGTAAGTAGTTCGGACAGGAGAAGTACCGGTAACTCCCTTACACCCCATGTGTGTTCCAGTCCGGACAACGAGGCGGAACAGCGGCGACTGATTCGTAAGGTGTTTGACATCCACACGGAGCTATCGAGGTAAGTGTCTGCTCTTACTGCCACTTTTGGTAGCTCGCAGATGATCCACAGATTTTCCAAACCGGCAGGTTCCTCTCAAGGTGCTCCAACATCTACCGAGAGGTGTATCTGATGCAGATGCTCTGCTCGATCGTTCACATCTGCGTGTCCCTGTTCCACATACAGCTCAAGTTCAACAACAGCTCGTACGGCATGCTGCTCACGAACGTGAACAAGGTCTGGCTGTTCTGCTACTGCGGCGAGCTGGTCGTCAGCAAGGCGGCCGAGTTCGGTGCCGCCGTGTACGCGAACCACTGGTACCAGCTGTGGAATCGGCGGGATCTGCGGGACATCCTGTTCATGCTGTGTAACGCCCAGCGTAACTACGGGTTCAGCATCGGCGGGTTCGGTTTTCTCGCCTTTGCCACCTTCACCTCGGTAAGCAGTGGTGTATGTTTCGCCCGAACAGTGTGCCCCTCATTGTCTGACTGTATTCCAGGTCATGAAAACGGCCTACAGCTGCAACGCTTTCCTGCACCGGGTGATGAACTAACCATTGCCCAGGATTTGGCTGGCGTAAAGAGTTGTTTTGGGACAGGCCTATACTAATCGAAGCTGCTTATTATTGCACTGAGTATTGCACACCGCATATTGACTAGTTGACTAGTTCGTTGAGCACAGGTACACGAGAAACATTCTTACAAGTAGTTGTCACAGATATTATATACAAAAAAAATACGTCAAAACACCTAGCACCGTGTGCACCGTATAGCAACTTTGAAGCAACATTGATCATGACGTGAAAAATAGTAACAGTGTTTGTAAAAATGCGCAAAAATCATACAAAGACGAATGTTGTTATTAACTACAACTTTGTAGAACATCCTTTCTATCTATCTCTGCAAGTTTTCGTTTAATGCTCAATAAACCTCGCGATCGTACAGAACAAGAACTTCGGTGAGAAACGTTCGTGAGGTTTCTTATAAAACGGAGAAGATCGTTTCAAGCAACCCTGATAAAGTACACCACCGACATTAAATGCTTAACCGACAGCCCCTCCGTTGGTTCGTCTGGAGATGGTCTTCTCAGTCCCGAAAAACCTACCTTCAAACCTACCTTCAACCGGTGGGCTATCGCCGCTGTAATGTGGCTCCGAAATAAAGTAATTTGCATAACAACCGGAAATTGGTTCCAGCGGGTGGAAAACTTCGGCAATGAACAACTGTGCGCTGTGTTGGTGCAACTGGGAATGCCCAGTCGGAGTCTCGTTCTTGGCACTTCTGGCGCACTGCGAACGTGGTGATAATGAGTTGCGGTCTGTGCCATTGACACAGGTACGCTAGAGTTCGTCATCAGGGCGCTAAACGTCTGAAGCGTCTGTTACCGTGCTCTCCGTGTCCTAGCCCACTTACTTCCCGCCTCTGTGGTGTACGTTGTGGGTAATATTTTCGTTTATTAATCAATCCTTCAGCGAGTCGACGCCACGTTCCCGTCAACCGCGTTTCAAAATGGATTGGCAAACACATAATGACCGACCGAGGGCAATAAAGCTTCCGTTCCGCGCGCGCAAAAGACGGCGTAAGAATGTGTGTCAGAGCATTTTTCAATTTCAATCACCCTGAGACGCGTAATTTGTCTTCGGGTGACGGTGGCGCGAGAAAAATCGTTCCGGGGCAGAAAATAAAACAAATCGCTCCCCAGATGCTAATCGGTGTACGCGAGCATTAGCCTGTGAAGGTCCCATTCGAGGCTTTCGAGGGCGCCCATTTGGACGGGCCTGGAGAGTTCTCCCTCCTGTTAAATGTTACTTACCGCGACGGAAACGCATCCTGGCAAGTCGGAACGGAACGCTCGGTGGCCGGGCTAACTTCAGTGAAATGTGAGCGAGAGTGGAGCGCGAAAGAAAAATTGAAACCGCCAGCGATTTGAATTGCTGATGAGCCGCTTGCCGTGACGCCTCGAGGCATGCTGCTCACGAACGTGAACAAGGTCTGGCTGTTCTGCTACTGCGGCGAGCTGGTCGTCAGCAAGGCGGCCGAGTTCGGTGCCGCCGTGTACGCGAACCACTGGTACCAGCTGTGGAATCGGCGGGATCTGCGGGACATCCTGTTCATGCTGTGTAACGCCCAGCGTAACTACGGGTTCAGCATCGGCGGGTTCGGTTTTCTCGCCTTTGCCACCTTCACCTCGGTAAGCAGTGGTGTATGTTTCGCCCGAACAGTGTGCCCCTCATTGTCTGACTGTATTCCAGGTCATGAAAATGGCCTACAGCTGCAACGCTTTCCTGCACCACGTGATGAACTAACCATTGCCCAGGATTTGGCTGGCGTAAAGAGTTGTTTTGGGACAGGCCTATACTAATCGAAGCTGCTTATTATTGCACTGAGTATTGCACACCGCATATTGACTAGTTGACTAGTTCGTTGAGCACAGGTACACGAGAAACATTCTTACAAGTAGTTGTCACAGATATTATATACAAAAAAAATACGTCAAAACACCTAGCACCGTGTGCACCGTATAGCAACTTTGAAGCAACATTGATCATGACGTGAAAAATAGTAACAGTGTTTGTAAAAATGCGCAAAAATCATACAAAGACGAATGTTGTTATTAACTACAACTTTGTAGAACATCCTTTCTATCTATCTCTGCAAGTTTTCGTTTAATGCTCAATAAACCTCGCGATCGTACAGAACAAGAACTTCGGTGAGAAACGTTCGTGAGGTTTCTTATAAAACGGAGAAGATCGTTTCAAGCAACCCTGATAAAGTACACCACCGACATTAAATGCTTAACCGACAGCCCCTCCGTTGGTTCGTCTGGAGATGGTCTTCTCAGTCCCGAAAAACCTACCTTCAAACCTACCTTCAACCGGTGGGCTATCGCCGCTGTAATGTGGCTCCGAAATAAAGTAATTTGCATAACAACCGGAAATTGGTTCCAGCGGGTGGAAAACTTCGGCAATGAACAACTGTGCGCTGTGTTGGTGCAACTGGGAATGCCCAGTCGGAGTCTCGTTCTTGGCACTTCTGGCGCACTGCGAACGTGGTGATAATGAGTTGCGGTCTGTGCCATTGACACAGGTACGCTAGAGTTCGTCATCAGGGCGCTAAACGTCTGAAGCGTCTGTTACCGTGCTCTCCGTGTCCTAGCCCACTTACTTCCCGCCTCTGTGGTGTACGTTGTGGGTAATATTTTCGTTTATTAATCAATCCTTCAGCGAGTCGACGCCACGTTCCCGTCAACCGCGTTTCAAAATGGATTGGCAAACACATAATGACCGACCGAGGGCAATAAAGCTTCCGTTCCGCGCGCGCAAAAGACGGCGTAAGAATGTGTGTCAGAGCATTTTTCAATTTCAATCACCCTGAGACGCGTAATTTGTCTTCGGGTGACGGTGGCGCGAGAAAAATCGTTCCGGGGCAGCAAATAAAACAAATTGCTCCCCAGATGCTAATCGGTGTACGCGAGCATTAGCCTGCGAAGGCCCCATTCGAGGCTTTCGAGGGCACCCATTTGGACGGGCCTGGAGAGTTCTCCCTCCTGTTAAATGTTACTTACCGCGACGGAAACGCATCCTGGCAAGTCGGAACGGAACGCTCGGTGGCCGGGCTAACTTCAGTGAAATGTGAGCGAGAGTGGAGAGCGAAAGAAAAATTGAAACCGCCAGCGATTTGAATTGCTGATGAGCCGCTTGCCGTGACGCCTCGAAGAACGTGGCCCTCCCGGCCCGGGTCGATATAGTTTGTCGCATCGTTAAAAGTGCGAGAGTGCCTCTCTGTGAGTGTGTCTGTGGGGAGACTGCGAAATGAGTCCGCGCACACCCGCGGAACAACTTCAACTGGATTTACACTCTCGATCGAGCCAATCTGGCACCGGAAGGCTGGCTGGCCAGCAGTTTATTCCATCACAAGCTAGGAGCGAGGGGCTGGAAGCGTACATAAATCGGACGGGGATTTTGGAGGCATTGGTTTATTTGTTGTTGTTACAAGCTAAGGATGTACGGGATGCACAGCATCAAGGAATCACACCGAACGCTGCAGCAACCGCGCCAGCAGCCCGATGGTGAGGAGCGAGACCACGCTGGACAGTGCGTGATGCGATCCGCCGTTGCAGCCGTCGGTTGAGCACTGGCAGACGATCTCCTCGTGGCCACCGTTCTCCATGTTGTAGCAGGGCCGGTGGTAAGCCTCGTAGCCACACTCACGCAGCACCCGGGTGTGGTCCGGTAAGCTGCCGCCGAGCACTGGAAGAACGTAGGGAAGAGAAAAAAAAACGCGTCAGAAGAAGTCATTGAAATGGGTGCTTTTCACTTGTATAACTACAGAGCTCTCATAACCTAAAACCGAAACGACATAATTCGATTAAATTGAAAGATCTCTCGTGCTTTAAGATGCAGCATAAGAATCTGAACAGAGTTCGGACTGATTTGTGTCTCTTCAATACATAATAAACTAACTGGGTCTTCAATATACCCTTCGAAACGAGTCAAATCTCTACATTTCGTCTCAAACTGTTTGGATTCTCTTTTCATAATCTTTAGAACCTTGCCTTTGACACTTTAAAGCTATAATAAAGTTTTTATTAAAAAAAAAAACAAGCAAGCTGTCCATTTCTAGGTTCAGCTTACGCCCGTCTCTTTGGAGGACACTAATCCAAGTCAACCCAAGTTCTGCATTGAGCAATGTTTGGAGAGTGTGTTTAGTGTGTGCCGTGTGCCGAGTGTGTTCCTTTTTAGTATCTTCAGATCCATGTTTGGATCATGAAGATGTTCTTGTCCCCAAACAAATTCTTAGGTTTAAAGATCATCCTGCTCGAAAATGTTGCATCTTGCAGTGACATGATCTTTCGCTCCAGCAAGTTTCACCATAAGCACTAGAGACTCATTCGATGAGCTTGGTCAGCATTACTTTTGAAATTTGAGGTGCAAAAGTAAAGCTCTTCTAAACCAGGGCACCTTTCCTCAAGTATACAGTTGACAGTTGAGCATCCTTACTCACCTAAAACGTGCATGCTCCTGCAGAATGGCTTACGGCCCTTATCATCGAGCGGACACTCCCGCGCGAGATGCGACCCGCCGTTGCAGCCGTCGGTTGAGCACTGGCAGACGATCTCCTCGTGGCCACCGTTCTCCATGTTGTAGCAGGGCCGGTGATAAGCCTCGTAGCCACACTCCCGCAGTACCCGGGTGTGGTCCGGTAAGCTGCCGCCGAGCACTGGAAGAACGCAGGGAAGAGAAAAAAAAACGCGTCAGAAGATGTCATTGAAATGAGTGCTTTTCACTTGTACAACTACAGAGCTCTCATAACCTAAACCCGAAACGACATAATTCGATTAAATTGAAAGATCTCTCGTGCTTTAAGATGCAGCATAAGAATCTGAATATTGTTTGGAGTGATTTGTGTGACTTTAATACATAAATAACTAACTGGGTCTTTACTATACCCTTCGAAACGAATCAAATCTCTACATTTCGTCCCAAACTGTTCGGGGTCTCTTTTCATAATCTTTAGAACCTTGCTTTTGACACTTTAAAGCTATAATAAAGATTTTATTTGAAAAAAAAACAAGCAAGCTGTCCATTTCTAGGTTCAACTTACGCCCGTTTCTTTGGAGGACACTAATCCAAGTCAACCCAAGTTCTGCATTGAGCAATGTTTGGAGAGTGTGTTTAGTGTCTGCCGTGTGCCGAGTGTGATCATTTTTAGTATCTTCAGATCCATGTTTGCATCATGAAGATGTTCGTGTCCCCAAACAAATTCTTATGTTTAAGGATCATCCTGCTCGAAAATGTTGCATCTTGTAGTGACATGATCTTTCGCTCCAGTAAGTTTCACCATAAGCACTAGAGACTCATTCGATGAGCTTGGTCAGCATCACTTTTGAATTTTGAGATGCATCAGTTGAGCATCCTTACTCACCTAAAACGTGCATGCTCCTGCAGAATGGCTTACGGCCCTTATCATCGAGCGGACACTCCCGGAGCAGTCGTCCCGGTACGGTCCGGTTATCTCGGTACTCCTCCTCGGTGAATGTCTTCGGTGGTGCAAAACATTCCGAGTTGTCGTTCGAGTTGCAGCTGTAGCAACGTAGTGCGGTTACTATGGAGTGAAACAGAGAAAATGAAAAAGAGAGAGAAAACTAGAGTGAGAATAAAATCTTTCCAATGGTAACGTGATTAGTAGCGCTGTCATCCTGTCACGACGTTTTGACAGTTCGTTTTGGAACCGGAATTCGATTCAAATTAACGTGTCCTTCACATTGCCCACTATTAAACACACCCCAGCTTTTTATCGTCCAAGCAGATTAATAACCATTCGTCCGGGCCAAGGTTGACGCATAAGAGAACACGACGCACACTGCTCCACAGGGAAGAAGAAGCGAAACTGTGCCCACGTGGATTCGTCATAAATTATTCACACACCCTCCCGGGAGACTTTTTATTCCTGACCAGAAGAGACCATTGCGTGCGAAATAATCACACCCGCGTGCGTACTGTGGCGAATGGCGCGTGCCCAACAATTAGCCTCAATGTCACGGTGTAATTTCTACTCGTTTCGCCCCCGCCGAACTGTTCGGGCTGGTTTGTTTGTCGGCTCCACCTACATGACGGCGCCGACGAGCGTGCAGGTCAAACCATTTCCAATGCTTTCTGCTGGTCAGCTTATTGCTTCATAGATCCACAAGAATTACAATGGTCCCACCTTTGTGGCTCCACTGGTCCGTGACGTTCACGAAAGAACGTTGGAAAAAATCGCCATTCGATCACCGTTGCGTGATGGAACTGTGGAAAAATCACTCTCCCTTTGTTGAAGCACGTTTGAGTGATGGAGTGGATATGAAAATGAATTGTTGAATACATTTTTTGATATGATTTTTGATGTTCTTGACCGTCCCGCCGTTTGCAGGGCAGACTATCTTGCCATTTGGGTATAATCAAATCAAGGTAGGCCAGGCGCGCAGTTGAAAACGTCCGTTGTTCAGCCAGCGAAGAAGAATAGCAGAGTACTCTATAGAAGAAATAAATAATAGTAATGGAGTCCTATAAAGCATAAGAGACTAAAAAAAACTAAATTCCACCTCAGTCGCACACGATCACTAAACGAAATGGAAACCTTCAGTTCGGATTCAAAATTGGCATTTGGAGTCCCGCAAACGAGGCCGATCACCGGTAGCGTTCGGTACCTATTCCAACGTTTGGAGTAATATCACTTTTTCAAGATTTCGTGGTCGCCGATAAACAAGCAAAAGCGGCAGACGGTTATTTTGCACAACAAATTCTGATCGATGTATTATCAGGAAAATCCACTATAGAACCGTAAGCTGGTGGGTTACTTCAAAGATTGAAGAAAAATGAACGAAACCGCATAAGTAATTCACAATCATAACCGCCATGGAACAGTGGCGAGCGAGATCATCAGGAATAAGCACGAAAGGATTATCGTTGCAAGGGCGTCGTTATTGCGATAGTTCTCGTTTGCTTATACAGGCTGGTGCCCTGCCTAGAGTGACCGACAGGAGGGCATTAATTATTCATTGCCTTCCAAACGCCCACGAAGGAGCACGAAAGAGTGGGGCGCTCTGTTTTCATTACTCCGACACACCGGACAAACACGCTGCCGACAGTGCAAACAGTTTTCCAATAAATGATTTCCATCCCTCCTGTCTCTGTTTCAACACCTGCCGGTGCTGCAGCAGATGTCGACATGGTTCACAGTCACCACTTTCATTGCCGAGAATCGGCCGACAGTCCACATTCTCCCCCAAACGCTCTCACCCACAAGCGATCTGTGTACACAGTGTGTTAATGCAATGTTCGCTCTTATCAGTGCACGCCGAATCGCCACTACTTTTTCCCCCCCTCGAGCGCGGCTGCGTTGTTTGGAACATGTTCGGACAGCATGTCGGAGCATATCGGCACCCGGCGGCACCCGGGCACCGGTACGATCCAGTCTGATAACCATCAATCACCGGGTGGACAGACTGGAGCCAGACCTTACCGGTACTTGCCGCAAGTACTAGCAACACTAGGGAGCAAAGGCCCAACCGACTGGTAGCTGCCATTTCCAGACTTGACACTCCACATACGCTCCCGAACAGCTCGCACCGCACAACTGATCGTCCCGGCGGTGCGATCGGTGATCTTATGCCGAAAATTGAATCGGCCCCGTGGCGATAGAGAGGTGTGTGAGATCAATCCGGTACAAATCGGATACTAGTGGATCATGTTTGTTGGAGTTAGCGCGACGTGACCGCATCAATGCCACTTCCTGTTCTTTCGCGCTGCTCCGCGTGCCGTGTTCCGGCCGCGTGTAGATTATCGGCAGTGGTGTGTAACGATGCGGCCGGTCTGTGGCCGGTACGCCGTCCGTTAGATTAGTCCGGGGGTAACCGATTTTTGCCGAAATCGATGACCTGATTAATTTGGTCTCCGTTTAACCGGGGAGGCAATGACTCTCGCTTGCTGCGGTGTTGTCAGGGGTTACTGTGGCATGTGTGTGTGTGTGTGTGTGTGAGTTCACCGAAAAGACAATCGACAATGTTAAACGTCAGCGTGCAATTAAACCCGTCCCGCGTGGCGCTAATCATGTCGTCATCGATGTCGTAGCCATTAGCATACAATTAATTATCAGCAAATCACGCACCACCACAACACGACTCCTGCCCGGTGGCCATGAGACTGGCTGGATCTTGTAAATAAGCCTAAGAGATACGCTTCGCCAACGAGTGCTCCTCCGAGAGGCAGAAGATTTGTGCTAATGAAAGTTATCGTTTTATTTTTACCCCGAAGCAAGTCTGCTGACGTTTGAGCGCATGCACTAATTCTTTTATCTGCTGCTAATGAAAGCGAACGTCACGAGAACGGGCAGGTCGGTTGGTCGCGTGGGTCAGTTTCATAAGATTCGCAACGCACACTTTGATTCGCTGCTGGTTTTGTATGTCACAATGCGTAAAAAAAATATCGAGCGCTGTAGGAAGAGTCTACGGTTTGGTTAAGATGAAGCACGCTGTATGTGGTCGATTCGAAAGGAGGTTTTCGGCTATAAATACTTCGGTATAAGTGATACACAAGTTTGTCATACCTATACTGCGTAATCTTACACGCTTATTGTACGATCGAAATCGCTCAAGGTTCTTTCCTGTCCACCAATCGTTTATCACCGTCGAAGTGACGGAAGATTTGATCTACAATTCTTAGTCTGTTTTGTTTGCCGCTAATCAAAGCGAACGTGAACGTCGCATGGGTCAGTTTCGAAGGCAAAAACCCTCGAGTGATTCTTCCCCTGAGATTTCTGAGATTTGAAAAGGTCCCCATGTCTCAGTGGGATATGCGAGAGTACTGGGACAATGAATGCTCTGTATCAAAGGTACCAACCAAAGGAATATTGGAAGTTGGTTCATTGGAAATTTATTGGAATCCAAGTTCATTGGAACTTCAATGAATTACTAAAAGATCAATGTAACGGCGATCTAGAGACTCGTTCGCGAAGATGCGTAAGTGCTACATTTAGCTACTGACAACACGGCCGGGGAGGTAATAAACATCAAGGTTTACGATCGGTTTAGGTTTGGATTTTTTCTCCCCGTTATTCCTGGTCAGTTCTATCAACATCGATGATTTCTCCGGCAGCAATCGGACGAAGTACGTTCGTTGTTCTACTGTAAATATTGAAGCATTCGTATGAAACCGGTTCCAGCGTGGTGCATGTCATGGAATAATTTTAGCGAGCCATGAAAAGCACCTTCTCCGGTGATTCGCGTGAGGGGATTCCACTGCCCACGATACCGATGGGACATAGCACGTGCAGTAGAATAAATGCAGCTCTCGCCGGTCAAGGCGAGATTGTGCGAACATTATTTGTACTTTGGAGCACTTCACGGTGGACGACTGCTTATCTGTTGTTTCTCTTGAAAACATGATCACTTCATGTGATGACATGATTTATGTTTTAATTTTGTTCCCCGTTTAAAGATAACCGTTGAGTTACATAATAACAACGTAATAGACATCTTTGCAGATTTCAATGCTGAAAATTTGTCTACTTTATGACCGATTTTGCATGCTGCAACAAGGGGCTGTGTAGATGACATAACTAACAGCCAAAGGCAAATGCTTCGTTTGCATTCCAGTTGATAAAAAAGGAAGCAAAAAGTGGGAGTTTATGCTTAATTTCGAACACCAAACGGACGTCACGCCAGTCATCATTCAAACGCGGTTAATTGGTTCCGTGGTCTGGCGAGTGCTTCCACGGGTAATCTAATCAACTTGACCATCCGACGAATCATTAGGGTGCTGGAGTTTCTCTCTCTCGCTGCGACACGGATGACGTGCGATGAATATTCACGATCGTCTTTGTATTGAATTATTTTAAACACCCGATTGACCTTGAGTGAAGCACGAGCATGGGTATCAAAATGAACATCTTGAGAGATCCTTCAAACTCTTCTTCTCCCAAAGTTGAGTAAAAATCGCCCATAATTTTGATCGATCCTAGCAACCACTGGAATACGAGGCAAGCCCACCCGCCCGAATGTCATATGTTTGACGTTTGCAGAATATCGATCCGATACGCGGACTCTACAAGCACGAAGGTGTTCACTACCCCGTTTCCTAGCTTGCAACCTCACCTCCCTCCCGCATCGGAACGCTTGCGCTTACATAATCAGCCCGGATATTTTCTTCCCAGACATCCGCATCACCGCGAAGGAAATTGCTGGTCTACCGCGCCTGGCTTTAAGAACAGCTCATTCCCGACTTCTTACTCTGATATGACCCCAGAGCCCATGTTAGCTCTCACACTCTCTCCCTCTCTTTTAGCGGTGGCCATTGCAGTTTGAACCCTCACGGAGAGATTAGCTCCAGACGGCAGCCGCGCAACCGCGAAGATGCGTAAGTGCTACATTTAGCTACTGACAACACGGCCGGGGAGGTAATAAACATCAAGGTTTACGATCGGTTTAGGTTCCTAGGTTCGGTCAGTGGAACTTTGAGCAAGAAGTTCTCTGCACAGACCAGCACCTCGGGCCGGTAGCAAAGTACAAGATAGCAGTTTTCGAACATCCAACAGCCCAACGATCGATTGGGAATGTGAAGTTAGGAACCAGTTGTGGAATGGAGAAGGACCCACAACAGCAAAACTCGTTCTTTGGAATGTGTGATGAAGTGTTTCGAATCGAATCGAATCGCTGAAAAGAGCACCTAACTTAAAGCATACGCCTCGCACAAGGACGTTCAACAACAACAACGCACCGCTCCACGCTCTTCACAAAGACGCGCGGCAAATTAGATGAACAGAAACTCCACAGATCTCCACGGGGCGATACGGTGGATATGTGCCGGCTGGAACCGTTGATTGGATTAAGCACGAATCAGGAAAGCGACGGCACCGAACAGCAGGACACCGAAGGTGACGGACAGTGCGGATGCACCGTTGCAATTGTCGTCGTAGCAAGCGCACACCTCCTGGCGGCCACCGAATCCGGAGCGCTGGTAGCATTTGCCCTGTGCGGAATGGATGGATGTGTAAGTGTATGTGTGTGAGAGAGCGAGAGAGCGAGCGAGCGTAAGCATTACTGCAAACCAGAACCTACCTTGTAGGAGGTCTCGTCCCAGCCGCATCCACGGATCACTCGGTTGTCCGGAGGAACTGGTGGAGAGCAAAGGTATCATGTGTTACTGAGACACAGACTCACTTGTCCACTTCAAACTTACGATTGTTCACCGGGAACTCGATGATCTGGACGATCTTCCGGCAGAAGGTGTACTTGTTGCCGTCCTTGTGGTCGTTGCAGTCGATCGACATCGCGTCCGGTGGGTTGTCGTGCGAGCAGGTCGAGTCCTCCGCACTGTTGCACTCGAAGCAACGGATGGCATCACCTGGCGATAGTAGTACGACGAAACAAGCGATCAGTAACATTCCCGGCTATTAATAGTATCCCTCAGTTATCGGTTACGAATATGGAAGCGCTGCTCGCCACTGATGTCATCTTAGTATTCCAGTTCGAAACAACTCGAACGATACCCCCGCACGTTGCGGCTGGGACGCCTCTTCTGACTTCTGGCTGTGTTATCATCGCCGGAGGCAAAATATTTACAAATCGACGCTTGACGAGCGTCCAATAGCAGGACGAATGGAACGTACGTAGCGGTCTCATCTCACGGCAATCAAAGCGATTGTAACATCGTGCTACAGTGCCTCTTGTACGTACCGGCACGTTTGAACCCTCACGGAGAGATTAGCTCCAGACGGCAGCCGCGCAACCGCGAAGATGCGTAAGTGCTACATTTAGCTACTGATATCAAAAACGGTACTCAACTATGTGTGGGTGTGTGCGGGAGGGTTTCATCGGACGATCGACGCATCTAACATGAGAAGGGGTTCCTTCCAGGTTCCTAGGTTCGGTCAGTGGAACTTTGAGCAAGAAGTTCTCTGCACAGACCAGCACCTCGGGCCGGTAGCAAAGTACAAATGAACTTCGTTCGATTACACAATCACACAGTTCTGATGCACTGTGAGCACCGTCGTGTCCTCGGCAGAAAAAAAATCCTCCCCAATGTGCTCTGGCTACACCACATCTGGTTATATCCCTGGCTAAGAAACTACTTCAAAATTTGGAAACCCAACGGGCCACTGCCAGGGAGGAACCCACCCGGTATTCTTCCCGGTGCCTCCTCTGCCAGAACGCCGTTCGGGGTGGGATCACGAACCTCTGCGAAGCACGACGCCGAGACGAGCCGCGGACTGACACAACCGTACACTGTCACGGGAAACGACGAACTGTGTGTGCACAACTGCGGCTACTACGACCGAGCCGATTGTTCCATTAGGGCACACCAGGCTGGCCTCCCTTTTGCAATAGAGTGTTCTCAACGTCTCAGCGGATCGCTCCAGAGACTGTTTTGTTCTCTCTCCGCGCACAAATTCTCCGGCGCTGGAGAGGGCGATCCGGGGTTGAAAGTTGAAAGCGAATTTGGGAAAACAGGAACCAACTGTTCAGATGTGTCTTATCAATCTTGTTCGGCACGTGTTTGTTATTTGAAATTCGAAAGGAGTCGCCCGGTGCTTTATACGTATCCTCCATTTGTATCGCACAAATAAACACCCGGCGATCGTGAAGGCGTGATCATGGATTCTGGATCTAACTAGCTTCACACGAACAGCTGTGCATGTGTGTTAATTAAAATCGCTTTATTAATAGAGTACATCTACCACAGCGGATAAACTAACCGTTGCTCCGAAACCGTCGGCGATGGTGCCATTTTCAAGCTGCAGCGCAAGCTACAACAGTGCTACATGCTAATGGGCGAGCTGGTTCATAATTGCTTGCCTGCCACATTTCTGTTGTGAGTTCAAATCCGCTCGTTTAGCAAATCACTGGTGATAATCGAACCGAAGCGAACGCACAGAAAACAACGCTAGCTGTCAATTGTCTCTGGCCTGTTAACACTTTTCATGATCGTCGGCAACAAGCACAGGAGTCGGTCTTAATCGCCAGCTTACAAATCCACACAGCGTCGATCCATCGTAATATTTGCATGAGAGCATCATCAAATAGGCAACTTGATATGCGTGTAACAAGCACAGAATTCAGAGCTAAACGATGAAAGTATCTTCATTCAGTGTGTTCATTACAATCCTCTTAGATAAGTCTACTGCACTTATTGACCCGGTTTTACACGGAGCTCGTTGTTTTCTGTTCCGATATGGTCGTT
>KZ068894.1:62966-74077 GCA_002091845.1 Anopheles cracens
CAAGCGAATTTTTATCGAACAGTCACAACAACACACTAATGTTGAATAATGCTCAACTGGCTTCGTGAGACACGAGCGTTGCGTCAATTGACACTCGCACTAGGCACTGTAAACAGGCTCACGCAACGGGCCGTATCTGACAGCACGCACACACCACAACTACACGCACAAAGAACGGAACAAAAAAAGCCAAATAAATATGCAAAGGCAGGTAAATACGGTAAGAAAGCAGTGAAGTAACACCACGGCCAAAATACCGTGTGTTACAAGTGCCGGATCAGCAGGGGAAACAACGCGAGGACAAATCGACCATCAAACGGCCCTTGGCAGCATCGTGCGCACTACAAAGCAACCGGAACACAATACTGCCGTATCATCAACATTGCCGGACAGAAACTCGCTACACCCCGGAGAAGAAGAAGAAACAGAAGCAATAAGAAGCCACAATTCCACTAATATGATGCCGCATCGTCAGGCACCGCCTCCGAGTTGATTTATGTTTGTGTAGCATAGGCGCGCTATTTGCCCGACCTCAGGAAACGATCCGCCTCGACATAGGTGTAAAGTAAGAGTAGGAAAGATTACAAATAACCACTAGCTATATTAGAAATATGAGCGACGTTATCAAGTCTCGGCGCGAGAAATCGCAAAAGCGTAAGATGCTGCTCGCCCAAACCGTAAGTAGTGTTCCACCGTGGCATCCGTGACGGCACCACTGGTGCTGTGTACGTGTGGGTAAGGGTTTGCCTCCATCCTCCCCTTTCTCGCTGCAGTTCGGTGTGTCGTGTGTGGAGGACCTCAAGCACGTGCTTGGCACGGCGGAAGATACACCAATCAACAAATCGCAGCGGTACGAGGAGGAGGAAGCCAGCTCCTCCAAGACGGCGCAGACAGCCGAAGGTCTGGTGTACCGGGATTCGTCCACCTTTCTCAAGGTTAGATGCATCACCAAGTGTGTTTTCTTTTCAACCTTCAAACGCCAAAACCGTACTTTTCTCTATCCCGCCACAGGGCACACAATCGTCCAATCCGCACAACGATTACTGCCAGCACTTTGTAGACACGGGCCAGCGGCCACAGAACTTCATCCGAGACGTCGGCCTAGCGGACCGGTTCGAGGAGTATCCGAAGCTGCGCGAGCTGATCCGCCTGAAGGACGAACTGATCGCGGACACGGCCACACCGCCCATGTACCTCCGGGCGGATCTCAAAACGTTCGATCTGAAGACGCTTGGCACCAAGTTCGATGTGATTCTGATCGAACCACCGTTGGAGGAGTACGCGCGGGGCGGAGCAGCCGTCGCCGCCGGTGCGCCGCGCAACTTCTGGTCGTGGGACGAAATACTCGCGCTCGACATCGGCGAGGTGGCCGCACATCGGAGCTTCGTGTTTCTCTGGTGCGGCAGCTCGGAGGGTTTGGACATGGGCCGCAACTGTCTGCGTAAGTGGGGCTTCCGGCGGTGCGAGGACATCTGCTGGATACGGACGAACATCGATTCGCCGGGCCACTCGAAGATCCTCGAACCGAAGGCGGTCTTCCAGCGCACGAAGGAGCACTGCCTGATGGGCATCAAGGGCACGGTGCGCCGCTCGACCGACGGGGACTTCATACACGCGAACGTCGACATCGATCTGATCATCTCGGAGGAGGCCGAGTTCGGCAGTTTGGAGAAGCCGATCGAGATCTTTCACATCATCGAACACTTCTGTCTCGGGCGCCGCCGGTTGCACATCTTCGGGCGCGATTCCACGATACGGCCCGGCTGGGTCACGATCGGCCCGGAACTGACCAACTCGAACTTCAACAGCGAGCTGTACGCGAACGCGTTCGAGGAGTGCCCGACCACCGGCTGCACCGAGCGGATCGAGGCGCTGCGACCGAAAAGCCCACCGGCCAACGGGAAGGTGTTACGGGGCCGGGGCCGAGGGTTCCCCCGCATACGGGGGAGATCGCGTGTGTAGGGGCTGACCTGGTACGTGACGACGAAGGATTCCTTCCACCATTTTTTTTCTTTCATTTCATTTTTAAACTACCACAAATACACACGCGAAACAAAAACAAAACTACGCAAATAACAAAATAAAAGTATAATATTTTCAGTATGGGTTTTGTATCTTATTTCCCTACCACTACACTTCCTCGTCACTGTCGTATTCGCAGTTTGGATCGCGGACCATCATCACAATCTCGCTGGCCGTCCTCTGCTGCTGCTCCAGATGTCGATTCAAATGTCGCATATAAACATCCAAGTCGTCTTCGCTTTCGTCCCCTTGGTCGTTCACGGCCTGCTGCGAACTCATGTCGCCGGGTTCGTCGTCTTCGTCGAAGTATCGCTCCTGCTCATCGCGCTCCACAATCTTCAGATCGTCGTACTCGAGCGAATCGTCCACCTGCGTGTAGTCGAACTCTCCCTCCTCGCCGTCTATAAACCGCGCGTGCATAATGCCAATGAACTCGTCCCGCAGCAGATCCCTTTCGCCGGCCGTAACCAGGTGTGCCGGTGGCAGGGCAAGCTGACGCTGCCGGGTACGCTTCTGATGCTCCTGGCGCCGGGCGGCCAGACGCGACTCTTCCTCGTCGTCAAAATTACCCCACTGAGCGCGCGGAAAGCCGGGCGAACTGGGACGGGATCGCGTCCGATCCTCCGCAAAACTCTCCTGGTTGCACTCTTCCGTCTCGAGCTTCTGCAGCGTTTCCTTCGCCTGCTCTTTGTCGATTTGGTTGAACAGAATGCCGACGACGCTCCGTGGCACCGGTACGCTAGCATCCCGCTCGCGCTTCTCCCTCTCCGTCATGAACTGCCCGACGAGCTGCTCGTACAGCAGCGGAAGGAAGCCAGCTCCTCCAAGACGGCGCAGACAGCCGAAGGTCTGGTGTACCGGGATTCGTCCACCTTTCTCAAGGTTAGATGCATCACCAAGTGTGTTTTCTTTTCAACCTTCAAACGCCAAAACCGTACTTTTCTCTATCCCGCCACAGGGCACACAATCGTCCAATCCGCACAACGATTACTGCCAGCACTTTGTAGACACGGGCCAGCGGCCACAGAACTTCATCCGAGACGTCGGCCTAGCGGACCGGTTCGAGGAGTATCCGAAGCTGCGCGAGCTGATCCGCATAATGCTCAACTGGCTTCGTGAGACACGAGCGTTGCGTCAATTGACACTCGCACTAGGCACTGTAAACAGGCTCACGCAACGGGCCGTATCTGACAGCACGCACACACCACAACTACACGCACAAAGAACGGAACAAAAAAAGCCAAATAAATATGCAAAGGCAGGTAAATACGGTAAGAAAGCAGTGAAGTAACACCACGGCCAAAATACCGTGTGTTACAAGTGCCGGATCAGCAGGGGAAACAACGCGAGGACAAATCGACCATCAAACGGCCCTTGGCAGCATCGTGCGCACTACAAAGCAACCGGAACACAATACTGCCGTATCATCAACATTGCCGGACAGAAACTCGCTACACCCCGGAGAAGAAGAAGAAACAGAAGCAATAAGAAGCCACAATTCCACTAATATGATGCCGCATCGTCAGGCACCGCCTCCGAGTTGATTTATGTTTGTGTAGCATAGGCGCGCTATTTGCCCGACCTCAGGAAACGATCCGCCTCGACATAGGTGTAAAGTAAGAGTAGGAAAGATTACAAATAACCACTAGCTATATTAGAAATATGAGCGACGTTATCAAGTCTCGGCGCGAGAAATCGCAAAAGCGTAAGATGCTGCTCGCCCAAACCGTAAGTAGTGTTCCACCGTGGCATCCGTGACGGCACCACTGGTGCTGTGTACGTGTGGGTAAGGGTTTGCCTCCATCCTCCCCTTTCTCGCTGCAGTTCGGTGTGTCGTGTGTGGAGGACCTCAAGCACGTGCTTGGCACGGCGGAAGATACACCAATCAACAAATCGCAGCGGTACGAGGAGGAGGAAGCCAGCTCCTCCAAGACGGCGCAGACAGCCGAAGGTCTGGTGTACCGGGATTCGTCCACCTTTCTCAAGGTTAGATATCAAAATCTGGTTGCTATGGAGATTTGTCTGATGCCTAGCTCGGCCGACCTAGGCCGGCGGATGGCTGGTACTTTGGTACCATGAAATAAACGATGGAATTAGGAGTTGAACCGAAAGATGTGCTTTTCAGGCAAGCGCTGAATTTTCAATATTTAATAAATAGATGCAAGCGAATTTTTATCGAACAGTCACAACAACACACTAATGTTGAATAATGCTCAACTGGCTTCGTGAGACACGAGCGTTGCGTCAATTGACACTCGCACTAGGCACTGTAAACAGGCTCACGCAACGGGCCGTATCTGACAGCACGCACACACCACAACTACACGCACAAAGAACGGAACAAAAAAAGCCAAATAAATATGCAAAGGCAGGTAAATACGGTAAGAAAGCAGTGAAGTAACACCACGGCCAAAATACCGTGTGTTACAAGTGCCGGATCAGCAGGGGAAACAACGCGAGGACAAATCGACCATCATGCGAAAGAGTGAAAGTAGAATTAGCAAGGGGTCGGATTGAAATCTCAAACCTCTTACCTAGAGCACTCCCGATCCAAAACAGAGTGCAACATGTCAGTTGGTCGATTTCCCAGAACGCATGATCCCATACTTAAGTTGAAAGTCGGAGCAACCGGTGTTGATTGAATAGCAGCACGATTATTGCTGGATGAGGTATAGGCGACAGTCGGTATAAAACTTGCATTGGAAAGACTAAATTTCATCATGAAAAAACCTAATCGGACAGTGCTTCAGACGTAAATATGACTTACTAGATAGACTCGTCCGGTCTGGGGACCGAGAACGACCAGAACTGGGAAATGGTAGGGTTGATTATCGTAGCCTGCGATATTTGCGAAGAAACGATTATCCTCGGTGGATAGTGAGCGTTGTTGAATTGCTGCATGTCTTGGGGCAGCATCTGTTGTATCTTCATCATCTGCAGATGCTCCAGTGTCTGATTTTTGAACTCTTGCCGCATGGATCCAATAAGTGGGTAAGGCGGAGGCGGCACCGTAAACTTTTGCAATCCGAAGCATTCGCGACGCTCCGCAGTATCTGCAAAGGGAAGACAGATGTTAGTTTATCGCAATGATCCTGGTCCTGAAACTGTACGATCGAAGCATACGATCTGTCACAATCACTCATCTCATCTAGTCATCTACGCATCTCGTCAATCCCCTTAAGTCTCCAATGGATTTAAATTGGCAGACTTTCCTTTTCCAACAAATCCCACACATGGTTCCTCATCAATTTCCAGACCTTCTGTTGGTTCTGTATCAGTCATCAGCGCCTGAGCTGGTTCTTCTTCTGCTGGTTTTTCTTCGCCCTGTTTCTCCTATTATCATAGTTTATATATTTTATATGCTTACTGAATGGCATCGGCTGTACATATTGTTGCGCATGTTGATCTCGTTCACGTGGTGCATAAATTAACAATTTAACGGATGTAGTGTGGAAATCTGTTGTTCAATTGAGAATCACCATCCGAAGCGCGTTTGTCTAACGGCCGTTGAATTGCCTCAATGATTGCGGTTGAATTTCTCACGACCGAAGGACGATTAATAAAAAAAACATATTTCAAAACTGGATTAAGCTTTTCGAACTCGACTGGAAGAAAATAAACTCAGATATTAGTTGCATTAGACGATGGTTTTATCTGTTGTTGTGTTAACAGAGTTCGGAAATATTAGTTTCGAAACGACGGCTAGAAAGGCTGTTCTAATCCTAGGATATTAGGATATCGATTATTTTCGGTCCTGCATTCAAATTTTTCTAACCAAACGTTTGAATTCAGCGGCCAAAACGATTCAACACATCACACAATACGATATATAACTTCCTTTACTTCGGTTGTAGTTTATTCGCTTCCATTGAAAATGCAGCAGCGCCCCTGATGCCAACTTTCTTTTGATCCACTACCATGATTCAGGGTCAGATTTGTTTCAGTTAGCAGTAGATCATATGCCACTTCTAGTGATGCCTCAACATCATCACTAGAATGATCCTGGTCCTGAAACCGGCTATCTTTCGTCCCAGGGAAATATCGGAAATCTCGTATCAATTGGATCGAAGTAGAAAGTTTAACAAATCCTTTACTACTTATTGCACCACATTTGGATTTTTTATTCAAATTTTAGGTGTATGATCTAAATCACCACCATACAGTTGGTGTAACAGGTCAAATATCAGGCGCCTCCATAGGAGGCACATGCCCAGACTCAAACCCACCCAGGTGTTGTACCAGGAAGAACAGAAGGTACCAACAATGACCAGCAACCATTGAAACGAGTTCTACTTTTCACGGATTTGCAAGAATTTGCAATGAAATGGAAAGCTACTACACCGAGCGAATCAAGTCGGCGATAAACTAACATCTGTCTTCCCTTTGCAGATACTGCGGAGCGTCGCGAATGCTTCGGATTGCAAAAGTTTACGGTGCCGCCTCCGCCTTACCCACTTATTGGATCCATGCGGCAAGAGTTCAAAAATCAGACACTGGAGCATCTGCAGATGATGAAGATACAACAGATGCTGCCCCAAGACATGCAGCAATTCAACAACGCTCACTATCCACCGAGGATAATCGTTTCTTCGCAAATATCGCAGGCTACGATAATCAACCCTACCATTTCCCAGTTCTGGTCGTTCTCGGTCCCCAGACCGGACGAGTCTATCTAGTAAGTCATATTTACGTCTGAAGCACTGTCCGATTAGGTTTTTTCATGATGAAATTTAGTCTTTCCAATGCAAGTTTTATACCGACTGTCGCCTATACCTCATCCAGCAATAATCGTGCTGCTATTCAATCAACACCGGTTGCTCCGACTTTCAACTTAAGTATGGGATCATGCGTTCTGGGAAATCGACCAACTGACATGTTGCACTCTGTTTTGGATCGGGAGTGCTCTAGGTAAGAGGTTTGAGATTTCAATCCGACCCCTTGCTAATTCTACTTTCACTCTTTCGCAGTTGCGTGAGCCTGTTTACAGTGCCTAGTGCGAGTGTCAATTGACGCAACGCTCGTGTCTCACGAAGCCAGTTGAGCATTATTCAACATTAGTGTGTTGTTGTGACTGTTCGATAAAAATTCGCTTGCATCTATTTATTAAATATTGAAAATTCAGCGCTTGCCTGAAAAGCACATCTTTCGGTTCAACTCCTAATTCCATCGTTTATTTCATGGTACCAAAGTACCAGCCATCCGCCGGCCTAGGTCGGCCGAGCTAGGCATCAGACAAATCTCCATAGCAACCAGATTTTGATATCTAACCTTGAGAAAGGTGGACGAATCCCGGTACACCAGACCTTCGGCTGTCTGCGCCGTCTTGGAGGAGCTGGCTTCCTCCTCCTCGTACCGCTGCGATTTGTTGATTGGTGTATCTTCCGCCGTGCCAAGCACGTGCTTGAGGTCCTCCACACACGACACACCGAACTGCAGCGAGAAAGGGGAGGATGGAGGCAAACCCTTACCCACACGTACACAGCACCAGTGGTGCCGTCACGGATGCCACGGTGGAACACTACTTACGGTTTGGGCGAGCAGCATCTTACGCTTTTGCGATTTCTCGCGCCGAGACTTGATAACGTCGCTCATATTTCTAATATAGCTAGTGGTTATTTGTAATCTTTCCTACTCTTACTTTACACCTATGTCGAGGCGGATCGTTTCCTGAGGTCGGGCAAATAGCGCGCCTATGCTACACAAACATAAATCAACTCGGAGGCGGTGCCTGACGATGCGGCATCATATTAGTGGAATTGTGGCTTCTTATTGCTTCTGTTTCTTCTTCTTCTCCGGGGTGTAGCGAGTTTCTGTCCGGCAATGTTGATGATACGGCAGTATTGTGTTCCGGTTGCTTTGTAGTGCGCACGATGCTGCCAAGGGCCGTTTGATGGTCGATTTGTCCTCGCGTTGTTTCCCCTGCTGATCCGGCACTTGTAACACACGGTATTTTGGCCGTGGTGTTACTTCACTGCTTTCTTACCGTATTTACCTGCCTTTGCATATTTATTTGGCTTTTTTTGTTCCGTTCTTTGTGCGTGTAGTTGTGGTGTGTGCGTGCTGTCAGATACGGCCCGTTGCGTGAGCCTGTTTACAGTGCCTAGTGCGAGTGTCAATTGACGCAACGCTCGTGTCTCACGAAGCCAGTTGAGCATTATTCAACATTAGTGTGTTGTTGTGACTGTTCGATAAAAATTCGCTTGCATCTATTTATTAAATATTGAAAATTCAGCGCTTGCCTGAAAAGCACATCTTTCGGTTCAACTCCTAATTCCATCGTTTATTTCATGGTACCAAAGTACCAGCCATCCGCCGGCCTAGGTCGGCCGAGCTAGGCATCAGACAAATCTCCATAGCAACCAGATTTTGATCAGAGTAGACTATGGCCAGTTTCTGCACATCTCCGGTAATATTTTCACGACCGCAGCACACGGCCACCTCGCCGATGTCGAGCGCGAGTATTTCGTCCCACGACCAGAAGTTGCGCGGCGCACCGGCGGCGACGGCTGCTCCGCCCCGCGCGTACTCCTCCAACGGTGGTTCGATCAGAATCACGTCGAACTTGGTGCCAAGCGTCTTCAGATCGAACGTTTTGAGATCCGCCCGGAGGTACATGGGCGGTGTGGCCGTGTCCGCGATCAGTTCGTCCTTCAGGCGGATCAGCTCGCGCAGCTTCGGATACTCCTCGAACCGGTCCGCTAGGCCGACGTCTCGGATGAAGTTCTGTGGCCGCTGGCCCGTGTCTACAAAGTGCTGGCAGTAATCGTTGTGCGGATTGGACGATTGTGTGCCCTGTGGCGGGATAGAGAAAAGTACGGTTTTGGCGTTTGAAGGTTGAAAAGAAAACACACTTGGTGATGCATCTAACCTTGAGAAAGGTGGACGAATCCCGGTACACCAGACCTTCGGCTGTCTGCGCCGTCTTGGAGGAGCTGGCTTCCTCTGACGAGGAAGTGTAGTGGTAGGGAAATAAGATACAAAACCCATACTGAAAATATTATACTTTTATTTTGTTATTTGCGTAGTTTTGTTTTTGTTTCGCGTGTGTATTTGTGGTAGTTTAAAAATGAAATGAAAGAAAAAAAATGGTGGAAGGAATCCTTCGTCGTCACGTACCAGGTCAGCCCCTACACACGCGATCTCCCCCGTATGCGGGGGAACCCTCGGCCCCGGCCCCGTAACACCTTCCCGTTGGCCGGTGGGCTTTTCGGTCGCAGCGCCTCGATCCGCTCGGTGCAGCCGGTGGTCGGGCACTCCTCGAACGCGTTCGCGTACAGCTCGCTGTTGAAGTTCGAGTTGGTCAGTTCCGGGCCGATCGTGACCCAGCCGGGCCGTATCGTGGAATCGCGCCCGAAGATGTGCAACCGGCGGCGCCCGAGACAGAAGTGTTCGATGATGTGAAAGATCTCGATCGGCTTCTCCAAACTGCCGAACTCGGCCTCCTCCGAGATGATCAGATCGATGTCGACGTTCGCGTGTATGAAGTCCCCGTCGGTCGAGCGGCGCACCGTGCCCTTGATGCCCATCAGGCAGTGCTCCTTCGTGCGCTGGAAGACCGCCTTCGGTTCGAGGATCTTCGAGTGGCCCGGCGAATCGATGTTCGTCCGTATCCAGCAGATGTCCTCGCACCGCCGGAAGCCCCACTTACGCAGACAGTTGCGGCCCATGTCCAAACCCTCCGAGCTGCCGCACCAGAGAAACACGAAGCTCCGATGTGCGGCCACCTCGCCGATGTCGAGCGCGAGTATTTCGTCCCACGACCAGAAGTTGCGCGGCGCACCGGCGGCGACGGCTGCTCCGCCCCGCGCGTACTCCTCCAACGGTGGTTCGATCAGAATCACATCGAACTTGGTGCCAAGCGTCTTCAGATCGAACGTTTTGAGATCCGCCCGGAGGTACATGGGCGGTGTGGCCGTGTCCGCGATCAGTTCGTCCTTCAGGCGGATCAGCTCGCGCAGCTTCGGATACTCCTCGAACCGGTCCGCTAGGCCGACGTCTCGGATGAAGTTCTGTGGCCGCTGGCCCGTGTCTACAAAGTGCTGGCAGTAATCGTTGTGCGGATTGGACGATTGTGTGCCCTGTGGCGGGATAGAGAAAAGTACGGTTTTGGCGTTTGAAGGTTGAAAAGAAAACACACTTGGTGATGCATCTAACCTTGAGAAAGGTGGACGAATCCCGGTACACCAGACCTTCGGCTGTCTGCGCCGTCTTGGAGGAGCTGGCTTCCTCCTCCTCGTACCGCTGCGATTTGTTGATTGGTGTATCTTCCGCCGTGCCAAGCACGTGCTTGAGGTCCTCCACACACGACACACCGAACTGCAGCGAGAAAGGGGAGGATGGAGGCAAACCCTTACCCACACGTACACAGCACCAGTGGTGCCGTCACGGATGCCACGGTGGAACACTACTTACGGTTTGGGCGAGCAGCATCTTACGCTTTTGCGATTTCTCGCGCCGAGACTTGATAACGTCGCTCATATTTCTAATATAGCTAGTGGTTATTTGTAATCTTTCCTACTCTTACTTTACACCTATGTCGAGGCGGATCGTTTCCTGAGGTCGGGCAAATAGCGCGCCTATGCTACACAAACATAAATCAACTCGGAGGCGGTGCCTGACGATGCGGCATCATATTAGTGGAATTGTGGCTTCTTATTGCTTCTGTTTCTTCTTCTTCTCCGGGGTGTAGCGAGTTTCTGTCCGGCAATGTTGATGATACGGCAGTATTGTGTTCCGGTTGCTTTGTAGTGCGCACGATGCTGCCAAGGGCCGTTTGATGGTCGATTTGTCCTCGCGTTGTTTCCCCTGCTGATCCGGCACTTGTAACACACGGTATTTTGGCCGTGGTGTTACTTCACTGCTTTCTTACCGTATTTACCTGCCTTTGCATATTTATTTGGCTTTTTTTGTTCCGTTCTTTGTGCGTGTAGTTGTGGTGTGTGCGTGCTGTCAGATACGGCCCGTTGCGTGAGCCTGTTTACAGTGCCTAGTGCGAGTGTCAATTGACGCAACGCTCGTGTCTCACGAAGCCAGTTGAGCATTATTCAACATTAGTGTGTTGTTGTGACTGTTCGATAAAAATTCGCTTG
>KZ068894.1:77687-101905 GCA_002091845.1 Anopheles cracens
CGAAATCACCCGGATAAAGTGATGGCACGGCGTGCTTTGTCCTTAGCTGGTTTTAACCATTCTCTGGCTGACAAATAAACTTAGTGCAAAAAAAGAGCAAAAATGGCACTTTTCCAGTGGACGTCGAATGGTTCGTTGCTGATGCGGGTTGTGCAACAGCAGCGCTACACGCGATTGCAACTTCCTAGTGCTTTATGCGCATGGTTGGGAAATGTAGAGGAAAAAATATTAATCGATCCCCAATTTATCCGTGTTGCATGGGCGCGCGCACGTGTGTCTGTGTGTGCGTTTCCTTTCTTTACGACAGGTTCACGCGAAGAAGTTACGCAAGGAATAGGCACAGGTGTAGCAGTGGCGCCAAAAGGCACAACTTCCTTCCACAGTTTTCGAAACCTACCAGCTCCGGCACACCAATCGCAGCAACCATGATGTCCTCGCTGCAGTCCGTCTTTCTCGTCAGCGTACTGGTGCTCGCGGTTTTCATCCAGAAGGGTAAGTGTCGGCGACGGCCGTGCAAAAGTGCAAACGGTTTGAAAAAGGTGATTTATCGCTGACCAGCCCTGGCGGAGGTCCGTCACGACGCTGACCGCTGGCACAGAAGACGGCGGCATTATCCAATTCAGGGCTTAATTGAATAGACGAGCAGCAGAACGGGCCCAACGATCGGCCGAGTTCCATGATTCACACGCGAGGTCAGTTTCGGCCTTTCGGAATCAAGTTGCTCCGTGCTTGGTCAAGATTTGGTCGAGCAATGGCCACCGCTAAAAGAGAGGGAGAGAGTGTGAGAGCTAACATGGGCTCTGGGGTCATATCAGAGTAAGAAGTCGGGGATGAGCTGTTCTTAAAGCCAGGCGCGGTAGGCCAGCAATTTCCTTCGCGGTGATGCGGATGTCTGGGAAGAAAATATCCGGGCTGATTATGTAAGCGCAAGCGTTCCGATGCGGGAGGGAGGTGAGGTTGCAAGCTAGGAAACGGGGTAGTGAACACCTTCGTGCTTGTAGAGTCCGCGTATCGGATCGATATTCTGCAAACGTCAAACATATGACATTCGGGCGGGTGGGCTTGCCTCGTATTCCAGTGGTTGCTAGGATCGATCAAAATTATGGGCGATTTTTGCTCAACTTTTGAAGAAGAAGAGTTTGAAGGATGTCTCCAGATGTTCACTTTGATCCGTGTCTCAGCGAGAGAGAGAGAAACTCCAGCACCCTAATGATCGTCGGATGGACAAGTTGATTAGATTAACGCCCGTGGAAGCACTCGCCAGACCACGGAACCAATTAACCGCGTTTGCATGTTGACTGGCGTGACGTCCGGTTGGTGTTCGAAATTAAGCATAAACTCCCACTTTTTGCTTCCTTTTTTATCAACCGGAATGCAAACGAAGCATTTGCCTTTGGCTGTTAGTTATGTCATCTACACAGCCCCTTGTTGCAGCATGCAAAATCGGCCATAAAGTAGACAAATTATCAGCAATGAAATCTGCAAAGATGTCTATTACGTTGTTATTATGTAACTCAACGGTTATCTTTAAACGGGGAACAAAATTAAAACATAAATCATGTCATCACATGAAGTGATCATGTTTTCAAGAGAAACAACAGATAAGCAGTCGCCCGCCGTGAAGTGCTCCAAAGTACAAATAATGTTCGCACAATCTCGCCTTGACCGGCGAGAGCTGCGTTTATTCTACTGCACGTGCTATGTCCCATCGGTATCGTGGGCAGTGGAATCCCCTCACGCGAATCACCGGAGAAGGTGCTTTTCATGGCTCGCTAAAATTATTCCATGACATGCATCGCTCTGGAACCGGTTTCATACGAATGCTTCAATATTTACAGTAGAACAACGAACGTACTTCGTCCGATTGCTGCCGGAGAAATCATCAATGTTGATAGAACTGAACAGGAATAACGGGGAGAAAAAATCCAAACCGAAACCGATCGTAAACCTTGATGTTTATTACCTCCCCGGCCGTGTTGTCAGTAGCTAAATGTAGCACTTACGCATCTTCGCGGTTGCGCGGCTGCCGTCTGGAGCTAATCTCTCCGTGAGGGTTCAAACGTGCCGGTACGTACAAGAGGCACTGTAGCACGATGTTACAATCGCTTTGATTGCCGTGAGATGAGACCGCTACGTACGTTCCATTCGTCCTGCTATTGGACGCTCGTCAAGCGTCGATTTGTAAATATTTTGCCTCCGGCGATGATAACACAGCCAGAAGTCAGAAGAGGCGTCCCAGCCGCAACGTGCGGGGGTATCGTTCGAGTTGTTTCGAACTGGAATACTAAGATGACATCAGTGGCGAGCAGCGCTTCCATATTCGTAACCGATAACTGAGGGATACTATTAATAGCCGGGAATGTTACTGATCGCTTGTTTCGTCGTACTACTATCGCCAGGTGATGCCATCCGTTGCTTCGAGTGCAACAGTGCGGAGGACTCGACCTGCTCGCACGACAACCCACCGGACGCGATGTCGATCGACTGCAACGACCACAAGGACGGCAACAAGTACACCTTCTGCCGGAAGATCGTCCAGATCATCGAGTTCCCGGTGAACAATCGTAAGTTTGAAGTGGACAAGTGAGTCTGTGTCTCAGTAACACATGATACCTTTGCTCTCCACCAGTTCCTCCGGACAACCGAGTGATCCGTGGATGCGGCTGGGACGAGACCTCCTACAAGGTAGGTTCTGGTTTGCAGTAATGCTTACGCTCGCTCGCTCTCTCGCTCTCTCACACACATACACTTACACATCCATCCATTCCGCACAGGGCAAATGCTACCAGCGCTCCGGATTCGGTGGCCGCCAGGAGGTGTGCGCTTGCTACGACGACAATTGCAACGGTGCATCCGCACTGTCCGTCACCTTCGGTGTCCTGCTGTTCGGTGCCGTCGCTTTCCTGATTCGTGCTTAATCCAATCAACGGTTCCAGCCGGCACATATCCACCGTATCGCCCCGTGGAGATCTGTGGAGTTTCTGTTCATCTAATTTGCCGCGCGTCTTTGTGAAGAGCGTGGAGCGGTGCGTTGTTGTTGTTGAACGTCCTTGTGCGAGGCGTATGCTTTAAGTTAGGTGCTCTTTTCAGCGATTCGATTCGATTCGAAACACTTCATCACACATTCCAAAGAACGAGTTTTGCTGTTGTGGGTCCTTCTCCATTCCACAACTGGTTCCTAACTTCACATTCCCAATCGATCGTTGGGCTGTTGGATGTTCGAAAACTGCTATCTTGTACTTTGCTACCGGCCCGAGGTGCTGGTCTGTGCAGAGAACTTCTTGCTCAAAGTTCCACTGACCGAACCCGATTTTAATTAACACACATGCACAGCTGTTCGTGTGAAGCTAGTTAGATCCAGAATCCATGATCACGCCTTCACGATCGCCGGGTGTTTATTTGTGCGATACAAATGGAGGATACGTATAAAGCACCGGGCGACTCCTTTCGAATTTCAAATAACAAACACGTGCCGAACAAGATTGATAAGACACATCTGAACAGTTGGTTCCTGTTTTCCCAAATTCGCTTTCAACTTTCAACCCCGGATCGCCCTCTCCAGCGCCGGAGAATTTGTGCGCGGAGAGAGAACAAAACAGTCTCTGGAGCGATCCGCTGAGACGTTGAGAACACTCTATTGCAAAAGGGAGGCCAGCCTGGTGTGCCCTAATGGAACAATCGGCTCGGTCGTAGTAGCCGCAGTTGTGCACACACAGTTCGTCGTTTCCCGTGACAGTGTACGGTTGTGTCAGTCCGCGGCTCGTCTCGGCGTCGTGCTTCGCAGAGGTTCGTGATCCCACCCCGAACGGCGTTCTGGCAGAGGAGGCACCGGGAAGAATACCGGGTGGGTTCCTCCCTGGCAGTGGCCCGTTGGGTTTCCAAATTTTGAAGTAGTTTCTTAGCCAGGGATATAACCAGATGTGGTGTAGCCAGAGCACATTGGGGAGGATTTTTTTTCTGCCGAGGACACGACGGTGCTCACAGTGCATCAGAACTGTGTGATTGTGTAATCGAACGAAGTTCAATTGTACTTTGCTACCGGCCCGAGGTGCTGGTCTGTGCAGAGAACTTCTTGCTCAAAGTTCCACTGACCGAACCTAGGAACCTGGAAGGAACCCCTTCTCATGTTAGATGCGTCGATCGTCCGATGAAACCCTCCCGCACACACCCACACATAGTTGAGTACCGTTTTTGATAACAGTAGCTAAATGTAGCACTTACGCATCTTCGCGGTTGCGCGGCTGCCGTCTGGAGCTAATCTCTCCGTGAGGGTTCAAACGTGCCGGTACGTACAAGAGGCACTGTAGCACGATGTTACAATCGCTTTGATTGCCGTGAGATGAGACCGCTACGTACGTTCCATTCGTCCTGCTATTGGACGCTCGTCAAGCGTCGATTTGTAAATATTTTGCCTCCGGCGATGATAACACAGCCAGAAGTCAGAAGAGGCGTCCCAGCCGCAACGTGCGGGGGTATCGTTCGAGTTGTTTCGAACTGGAATACTAAGATGACATCAGTGGCGAGCAGCGCTTCCATATTCGTAACCGATAACTGAGGGATACTATTAATAGCCGGGAATGTTACTGATCGCTTGTTTCGTCGTACTACTATCGCCAGGTGATGCCATCCGTTGCTTCGAGTGCAACAGTGCGGAGGACTCGACCTGCTCGCACGACAACCCACCGGACGCGATGTCGATCGACTGCAACGACCACAAGGACGGCAACAAGTACACCTTCTGCCGGAAGATCGTCCAGATCATCGAGTTCCCGGTGAACAATCGTAAGTTTGAAGTGGACAAGTGAGTCTGTGTCTCAGTAACACATGATACCTTTGCTCTCCACCAGTTCCTCCGGACAACCGAGTGATCCGTGGATGCGGCTGGGACGAGACCTCCTACAAGGTAGGTTCTGGTTTGCAGTAATGCTTACGCTCGCTCGCTCTCTCGCTCTCTCACACACATACACTTACACATCCATCCATTCCGCACAGGGCAAATGCTACCAGCGCTCCGGATTCGGTGGCCGCCAGGAGGTGTGCGCTTGCTACGACGACAATTGCAACGGTGCATCCGCACTGTCCGTCACCTTCGGTGTCCTGCTGTTCGGTGCCGTCGCTTTCCTGATTCGTGCTTAATCCAATCAACGGTTCCAGCCGGCACATATCCACCGTATCGCCCCGTGGAGATCTGTGGAGTTTCTGTTCATCTAATTTGCCGCGCGTCTTTGTGAAGAGCGTGGAGCGGTGCGTTGTTGTTGTTGAACGTCCTTGTGCGAGGCGTATGCTTTAAGTTAGGTGCTCTTTTCAGCGATTCGATTCGATTCGAAACACTTCATCACACATTCCAAAGAACGAGTTTTGCTGTTGTGGGTCCTTCTCCATTCCACAACTGGTTCCTAACTTCACATTCCCAATCGATCGTTGGGCTGTTGGATGTTCGAAAACTGCTATCTTGTACTTTGCTACCGGCCCGAGGTGCTGGTCTGTGCAGAGAACTTCTTGCTCAAAGTTCCACTGACCGAACCTAGGAACCAAAACCGATCGTAAACCTTGATGTTTATTACCTCCCCGGCCGTGTTGTCAGTAGCTAAATGTAGCACTTACGCATCTTCGCGGTTGCGCGGCTGCCGTCTGGAGCTAATCTCTCCGTGAGGGTTCAAACAGCAATGGCCACCGCTAAAAGAGAGGGAGAGAGTGTGAGAGCTAACATGGGCTCTGGGGTCATATCAGAGTAAGAAGTCGGGAATGAGCTGTTCTTAAAGCCAGGCGCGGTAGACCAGCAATTTCCTTCGCGGTGATGCGGATGTCTGGGAAGAAAATATCCGGGCTGATTATGTAAGCGCAAGCGTTCCGATGCGGGAGGGAGGTGAGGTTGCAAGCTAGGAAACGGGGTAGTGAACACCTTCGTGCTTGTAGAGTCCGCGTATCGGATCGATATTCTGCAAACGTCAAACATATGACATTCGGGCGGGTGGGCTTGCCTCGTATTCCAGTGGTTGCTAGGATCGATCAAAATTATGGGCGATTTTTACTCAACTTTGGGAGAAGAAGAGTTTGAAGGATCTCTCAAGATGTTCATTTTGATACCCATGCTCGTGCTTCACTCAAGGTCAATCGGGTGTTTAAAATAATTCAATACAAAGACGATCGTGAATATTCATCGCACGTCATCCGTGTCGCAGCGAGAGAGAGAAACTCCAGCACCCTAATGATTCGTCGGATGGTCAAGTTGATTAGATTACCCGTGGAAGCACTCGCCAGACCACGGAACCAATTAACCGCGTTTGAATGATGACTGGCGTGACGTCCGTTTGGTGTTCGAAATTAAGCATAAACTCCCACTTTTTGCTTCCTTTTTTATCAACTGGAATGCAAACGAAGCATTTGCCTTTGGCTGTTAGTTATGTCATCTACACAGCCCCTTGTTGCAGCATGCAAAATCGGTCATAAAGTAGACAAATTTTCAGCATTGAAATCTGCAAAGATGTCTATTACGTTGTTATTATGTAACTCAACGGTTATCTTTAAACGGGGAACAAAATTAAAACATAAATCATGTCATCACATGAAGTGATCATGTTTTCAAGAGAAACAACAGATAAGCAGTCGTCCACCGTGAAGTGCTCCAAAGTACAAATAATGTTCGCACAATCTCGCCTTGACCGGCGAGAGCTGCATTTATTCTACTGCACGTGCTATGTCCCATCGGTATCGTGGGCAGTGGAATCCCCTCACGCGAATCACCGGAGAAGGTGCTTTTCATGGCTCGCTAAAATTATTCCATGACATGCACCACGCTGGAACCGGTTTCATACGAATGCTTCAATATTTACAGTAGAACAACGAACGTACTTCGTCCGATTGCTGCCGGAGAAATCATCGATGTTGATAGAACTGACCAGGAATAACGGGGAGAAAAAATCCAAACCTAAACCGATCGTAAACCTTGATGTTTATTACCTCCCCGGCCGTGTTGTCAGTAGCTAAATGTAGCACTTACGCATCTTCGCGGACGAGTCTCTAGATCGCCGTTACATTGATCTTTTAGTAATTCATTGAAGTTCCAATGAACTTGGATTCCAATAAATTTCCAATGAACCAACTTCCAATATTCCTTTGGTTGGTACCTTTGATACAGAGCATTCATTGTCCCAGTACTCTCGCATATCCCACTGAGACATGGGGACCTTTTCAAATCTCAGAAATCTCAGGGGAAGAATCACTCGAGGGTTTTTGCCTTCGAAACTGACCCATGCGACGTTCACGTTCGCTTTGATTAGCGGCAAACAAAACAGACTAAGAATTGTAGATCAAATCTTCCGTCACTTCGACGGTGATAAACGATTGGTGGACAGGAAAGAACCTTGAGCGATTTCGATCGTACAATAAGCGTGTAAGATTACGCAGTATAGGTATGACAAACTTGTGTATCACTTATACCGAAGTATTTATAGCCGAAAACCTCCTTTCGAATCGACCACATACAGCGTGCTTCATCTTAACCAAACCGTAGACTCTTCCTACAGCGCTCGATATTTTTTTTACGCATTGTGACATACAAAACCAGCAGCGAATCAAAGTGTGCGTTGCGAATCTTATGAAACTGACCCACGCGACCAACCGACCTGCCCGTTCTCGTGACGTTCGCTTTCATTAGCAGCAGATAAAAGAATTAGTGCATGCGCTCAAACGTCAGCAGACTTGCTTCGGGGTAAAAATAAAACGATAACTTTCATTAGCACAAATCTTCTGCCTCTCGGAGGAGCACTCGTTGGCGAAGCGTATCTCTTAGGCTTATTTACAAGATCCAGCCAGTCTCATGGCCACCGGGCAGGAGTCGTGTTGTGGTGGTGCGTGATTTGCTGATAATTAATTGTATGCTAATGGCTACGACATCGATGACGACATGATTAGCGCCACGCGGGACGGGTTTAATTGCACGCTGACGTTTAACATTGTCGATTGTCTTTTCGGTGAACTCACACACACACACACACACACATGCCACAGTAACCCCTGACAACACCGCAGCAAGCGAGAGTCATTGCCTCCCCGGTTAAACGGAGACCAAATTAATCAGGTCATCGATTTCGGCAAAAATCGGTTACCCCCGGACTAATCTAACGGACGGCGTACCGGCCACAGACCGGCCGCATCGTTACACACCACTGCCGATAATCTACACGCGGCCGGAACACGGCACGCGGAGCAGCGCGAAAGAACAGGAAGTGGCATTGATGCGGTCACGTCGCGCTAACTCCAACAAACATGATCCACTAGTATCCGATTTGTACCGGATTGATCTCACACACCTCTCTATCGCCACGGGGCCGATTCAATTTTCGGCATAAGATCACCGATCGCACCGCCGGGACGATCAGTTGTGCGGTGCGAGCTGTTCGGGAGCGTATGTGGAGTGACAAGTCTGGAAATGGCAGCTACCAGTCGGTTGGGCCTTTGCTCCCTAGTGTTGCTAGTACTTGCGGCAAGTACCGGTAAGGTCTGGCTCCAGTCTGGAGCGTTTGGGGGAGAATGTGGACTGTCGGCCGATTCTCGGCAATGAAAGTGGTGACTGTGAACCATGTCGACATCTGCTGCAGCACCGGCAGGTGTTGAAACAGAGACAGGAGGGATGGAAATCATTTATTGGAAAACTGTTTGCACTGTCGGCAGCGTGTTTGTCCGGTGTGTCGGAGTAATGAAAACAGAGCGCCCCACTCTTTCGTGCTCCTTCGTGGGCGTTTGGAAGGCAATGAATAATTAATGCCCTCCTGTCGGTCACTCTAGGCAGGGCACCAGCCTGTATAAGCAAACGAGAACTATCGCAATAACGACGCCCTTGCAACGATAATCCTTTCGTGCTTATTCCTGATGATCTCGCTCGCCACTGTTCCATGGCGGTTATGATTGTGAATTACTTATGCGGTTTCGTTCATTTTTCTTCAATCTTTGAAGTAACCCACCAGCTTACGGTTCTATAGTGGATTTTCCTGATAATACATCGATCAGAATTTGTTGTGCAAAATAACCGTCTGCCGCTTTTGCTTGTTTATCGGCGACCACGAAATCTTGAAAAAGTGATATTACTCCAAACGTTGGAATAGGTACCGAACGCTACCGGTGATCGGCCTCGTTTGCGGGACTCCAAATGCCAATTTTGAATCCGAACTGAAGGTTTCCATTTCGTTTAGTGATCGTGTGCGACTGAGGTGGAATTTAGTTTTTTTTAGTCTCTTATGCTTTATAGGACTCCATTACTATTATTTATTTCTTCTATAGAGTACTCTGCTATTCTTCTTCGCTGGCTGAACAACGGACGTTTTCAACTGCGCGCCTGGCCTACCTTGATTTGATTATACCCAAATGGCAAGATAGTCTGCCCTGCAAACGGCGGGACGGTCAAGAACATCAAAAATCATATCAAAAAATGTATTCAACAATTCATTTTCATATCCACTCCATCACTCAAACGTGCTTCAACAAAGGGAGAGTGATTTTTCCACAGTTCCATCACGCAACGGTGATCGAATGGCGATTTTTTCCAACGTTCTTTCGTGAACGTCACGGACCAGTGGAGCCACAAAGGTGGGACCATTGTAATTCTTGTGGATCTATGAAGCAATAAGCTGACCAGCAGAAAGCATTGGAAATGGTTTGACCTGCACGCTCGTCGGCGCCGTCATGTAGGTGGAGCCGACAAACAAACCAGCCCGAACAGTTCGGCGGGGGCGAAACGAGTAGAAATTACACCGTGACATTGAGGCTAATTGTTGGGCACGCGCCATTCGCCACAGTACGCACGCGGGTGTGATTATTTCGCACGCAATGGTCTCTTCTGGTCAGGAATAAAAAGTCTCCCGGGAGGGTGTGTGAATAATTTATGACGAATCCACGTGGGCACAGTTTCGCTTCTTCTTCCCTGTGGAGCAGTGTGCGTCGTGTTCTCTTATGCGTCAACCTTGGCCCGGACGAATGGTTATTAATCTGCTTGGACGATAAAAAGCTGGGGTGTGTTTAATAGTGGGCAATGTGAAGGACACGTTAATTTGAATCGAATTCCGGTTCCAAAACGAACTGTCAAAACGTCGTGACAGGATGACAGCGCTACTAATCACGTTACCATTGGAAAGATTTTATTCTCACTCTAGTTTTCTCTCTCTTTTTCATTTTCTCTGTTTCACTCCATAGTAACCGCACTACGTTGCTACAGCTGCAACTCGAACGACAACTCGGAATGTTTTGCACCACCGAAGACATTCACCGAGGAGGAGTACCGAGATAACCGGACCGTACCGGGACGACTGCTCCGGGAGTGTCCGCTCGATGATAAGGGCCGTAAGCCATTCTGCAGGAGCATGCACGTTTTAGGTGAGTAAGGATGCTCAACTGATGCATCTCAAAATTCAAAAGTGATGCTGACCAAGCTCATCGAATGAGTCTCTAGTGCTTATGGTGAAACTTACTGGAGCGAAAGATCATGTCACTACAAGATGCAACATTTTCGAGCAGGATGATCCTTAAACATAAGAATTTGTTTGGGGACACGAACATCTTCATGATGCAAACATGGATCTGAAGATACTAAAAATGATCACACTCGGCACACGGCAGACACTAAACACACTCTCCAAACATTGCTCAATGCAGAACTTGGGTTGACTTGGATTAGTGTCCTCCAAAGAAACGGGCGTAAGTTGAACCTAGAAATGGACAGCTTGCTTGTTTTTTTTTCAAATAAAATCTTTATTATAGCTTTAAAGTGTCAAAAGCAAGGTTCTAAAGATTATGAAAAGAGACCCCGAACAGTTTGGGACGAAATGTAGAGATTTGATTCGTTTCGAAGGGTATAGTAAAGACCCAGTTAGTTATTTATGTATTAAAGTCACACAAATCACTCCAAACAATATTCAGATTCTTATGCTGCATCTTAAAGCACGAGAGATCTTTCAATTTAATCGAATTATGTCGTTTCGGGTTTAGGTTATGAGAGCTCTGTAGTTGTACAAGTGAAAAGCACTCATTTCAATGACATCTTCTGACGCGTTTTTTTTTCTCTTCCCTGCGTTCTTCCAGTGCTCGGCGGCAGCTTACCGGACCACACCCGGGTACTGCGGGAGTGTGGCTACGAGGCTTATCACCGGCCCTGCTACAACATGGAGAACGGTGGCCACGAGGAGATCGTCTGCCAGTGCTCAACCGACGGCTGCAACGGCGGGTCGCATCTCGCGCGGGAGTGTCCGCTCGATGATAAGGGCCGTAAGCCATTCTGCAGGAGCATGCACGTTTTAGGTGAGTAAGGATGCTCAACTGTCAACTGTATACTTGAGGAAAGGTGCCCTGGTTTAGAAGAGCTTTACTTTTGCACCTCAAATTTCAAAAGTAATGCTGACCAAGCTCATCGAATGAGTCTCTAGTGCTTATGGTGAAACTTGCTGGAGCGAAAGATCATGTCACTGCAAGATGCAACATTTTCGAGCAGGATGATCTTTAAACCTAAGAATTTGTTTGGGGACAAGAACATCTTCATGATCCAAACATGGATCTGAAGATACTAAAAAGGAACACACTCGGCACACGGCACACACTAAACACACTCTCCAAACATTGCTCAATGCAGAACTTGGGTTGACTTGGATTAGTGTCCTCCAAAGAGACGGGCGTAAGCTGAACCTAGAAATGGACAGCTTGCTTGTTTTTTTTTTTAATAAAAACTTTATTATAGCTTTAAAGTGTCAAAGGCAAGGTTCTAAAGATTATGAAAAGAGAATCCAAACAGTTTGAGACGAAATGTAGAGATTTGACTCGTTTCGAAGGGTATATTGAAGACCCAGTTAGTTTATTATGTATTGAAGAGACACAAATCAGTCCGAACTCTGTTCAGATTCTTATGCTGCATCTTAAAGCACGAGAGATCTTTCAATTTAATCGAATTATGTCGTTTCGGTTTTAGGTTATGAGAGCTCTGTAGTTATACAAGTGAAAAGCACCCATTTCAATGACTTCTTCTGACGCGTTTTTTTTTCTCTTCCCTACGTTCTTCCAGTGCTCGGCGGCAGCTTACCGGACCACACCCGGGTGCTGCGTGAGTGTGGCTACGAGGCTTACCACCGGCCCTGCTACAACATGGAGAACGGTGGCCACGAGGAGATCGTCTGCCAGTGCTCAACCGACGGCTGCAACGGCGGATCGCATCACGCACTGTCCAGCGTGGTCTCGCTCCTCACCATCGGGCTGCTGGCGCGGTTGCTGCAGCGTTCGGTGTGATTCCTTGATGCTGTGCATCCCGTACATCCTTAGCTTGTAACAACAACAAATAAACCAATGCCTCCAAAATCCCCGTCCGATTTATGTACGCTTCCAGCCCCTAGCTCCTTGCTTGTGATGGAATAAACTGCTGGCCAGCCAGCCTTCCGGTGCCAGATTGGCTCGATCGAGAGTGTAAATCCAGTTGAAGTTGTTCCGCGGGTGTGCGCGGACTCATTTCGCAGTCTCCCCACAGACACACTCACAGAGAGGCACTCTCGCACTTTTAACGATGCGACAAACTATATCGACCCGGGCCGGGAGGGCCACGTTCTTCGAGGCGTCACGGCAAGCGGCTCATCAGCAATTCAAATCGCTGGCGGTTTCAATTTTTCTTTCGCTCTCCACTCTCGCTCACATTTCACTGAAGTTAGCCCGGCCACCGAGCGTTCCGTTCCGACTTGCCAGGATGCGTTTCCGTCGCGGTAAGTAACATTTAACAGGAGGGAGAACTCTCCAGGCCCGTCCAAATGGGTGCCCTCGAAAGCCTCGAATGGGGCCTTCGCAGGCTAATGCTCGCGTACACCGATTAGCATCTGGGGAGCAATTTGTTTTATTTGCTGCCCCGGAACGATTTTTCTCGCGCCACCGTCACCCGAAGACAAATTACGCGTCTCAGGGTGATTGAAATTGAAAAATGCTCTGACACACATTCTTACGCCGTCTTTTGCGCGCGCGGAACGGAAGCTTTATTGCCCTCGGTCGGTCATTATGTGTTTGCCAATCCATTTTGAAACGCGGTTGACGGGAACGTGGCGTCGACTCGCTGAAGGATTGATTAATAAACGAAAATATTACCCACAACGTACACCACAGAGGCGGGAAGTAAGTGGGCTAGGACACGGAGAGCACGGTAACAGACGCTTCAGACGTTTAGCGCCCTGATGACGAACTCTAGCGTACCTGTGTCAATGGCACAGACCGCAACTCATTATCACCACGTTCGCAGTGCGCCAGAAGTGCCAAGAACGAGACTCCGACTGGGCATTCCCAGTTGCACCAACACAGCGCACAGTTGTTCATTGCCGAAGTTTTCCACCCGCTGGAACCAATTTCCGGTTGTTATGCAAATTACTTTATTTCGGAGCCACATTACAGCGGCGATAGCCCACCGGTTGAAGGTAGGTTTGAAGGTAGGTTTTTCGGGACTGAGAAGACCATCTCCAGACGAACCAACGGAGGGGCTGTCGGTTAAGCATTTAATGTCGGTGGTGTACTTTATCAGGGTTGCTTGAAACGATCTTCTCCGTTTTATAAGAAACCTCACGAACGTTTCTCACCGAAGTTCTTGTTCTGTACGATCGCGAGGTTTATTGAGCATTAAACGAAAACTTGCAGAGATAGATAGAAAGGATGTTCTACAAAGTTGTAGTTAATAACAACATTCGTCTTTGTATGATTTTTGCGCATTTTTACAAACACTGTTACTATTTTTCACGTCATGATCAATGTTGCTTCAAAGTTGCTATACGGTGCACACGGTGCTAGGTGTTTTGACGCATTTTTTTTTGTATATAATATCTGTGACAACTACTTGTAAGAATGTTTCTCGTGTACCTGTGCTCAACGAACTAGTCAACTAGTCAATATGCGGTGTGCAATACTCAGTGCAATAATAAGCAGCTTCGATTAGTATAGGCCTGTCCCAAAACAACTCTTTACGCCAGCCAAATCCTGGGCAATGGTTAGTTCATCACGTGGTGCAGGAAAGCGTTGCAGCTGTAGGCCATTTTCATGACCTGGAATACAGTCAGACAATGAGGGGCACACTGTTCGGGCGAAACATACACCACTGCTTACCGAGGTGAAGGTGGCAAAGGCGAGAAAACCGAACCCGCCGATGCTGAACCCGTAGTTACGCTGGGCGTTACACAGCATGAACAGGATGTCCCGCAGATCCCGCCGATTCCACAGCTGGTACCAGTGGTTCGCGTACACGGCGGCACCGAACTCGGCCGCCTTGCAGTGCGCCAGAAGTGCCAAGAACGAGACTCCGACTGGGCATTCCCAGTTGCACCAACACAGCGCACAGTTGTTCATTGCCGAAGTTTTCCACCCGCTGGAACCAATTTCCGGTTGTTATGCAAATTACTTTATTTCGGAGCCACATTACAGCGGCGATAGCCCACCGGTTGAAGGTAGGTTTGAAGGTAGGTTTTTCGGGACTGAGAAGACCATCTCCAGACGAACCAACGGAGGGGCTGTCGGTTAAGCATTTAATGTCGGTGGTGTACTTTATCAGGGTTGCTTGAAACGATCTTCTCCGTTTTATAAGAAACCTCACGAACGTTTCTCACCGAAGTTCTTGTTCTGTACGATCGCGAGGTTTATTGAGCATTAAACGAAAACTTGCAGAGATAGATAGAAAGGATGTTCTACAAAGTTGTAGTTAATAACAACATTCGTCTTTGTATGATTTTTGCGCATTTTTACAAACACTGTTACTATTTTTCACGTCATGATCAATGTTGCTTCAAAGTTGCTATACGGTGCACACGGTGCTAGGTGTTTTGACGTATTTTTTTTGTATATAATATCTGTGACAACTACTTGTAAGAATGTTTCTCGTGTACCTGTGCTCAACGAACTAGTCAACTAGTCAATATGCGGTGTGCAATACTCAGTGCAATAATAAGCAGCTTCGATTAGTATAGGCCTGTCCCAAAACAACTCTTTACGCCAGCCAAATCCTGGGCAATGGTTAGTTCATCACCCGGTGCAGGAAAGCGTTGCAGCTGTAGGCCGTTTTCATGACCTGGAATACAGTCAGACAATGAGGGGCACACTGTTCGGGCGAAACATACACCACTGCTTACCGAGGTGAAGGTGGCAAAGGCGAGAAAACCGAACCCGCCGATGCTGAACCCGTAGTTACGCTGGGCGTTACACAGCATGAACAGGATGTCCCGCAGATCCCGCCGATTCCACAGCTGGTACCAGTGGTTCGCGTACACGGCGGCACCGAACTCGGCCGCCTTGCTGACGACCAGCTCGCCGCAGTAGCAGAACAGCCAGACCTTGTTCACGTTCGTGAGCAGCATGCCGTACGAGCTGTTGTTGAACTTGAGCTGTATGTGGAACAGGGACACGCAGATGTGAACGATCGAGCAGAGCATCTGCATCAGATACACCTCTCGGTAGATGTTGGAGCACCTTGAGAGGAACCTGCCGGTTTGGAAAATCTGTGGATCATCTGCGAGCTACCAAAAGTGGCAGTAAGAGCAGACACTTACCTCGATAGCTCCGTGTGGATGTCAAACACCTTACGAATCAGTCGCCGCTGTTCCGCCTCGTTGTCCGGACTGGAACACACATGGGGTGTAAGGGAGTTACCGGTACTTCTCCTGTCCGAACTACTTACCACTGGCCTATTTGACGCAGATACACCATCGCTATCTCCAACTGGGACGCTGAGTAACACACGAACATGTAGAATGGACCATCGAGCCCGATAAACATCGTCGCCACCCAGTTCATAAGCACGACCTGGGCAACGTAGTTGATCGGATACCACGGGTAAAGACGGTAGTCCGCGAACGGGATCGAATATCCCATCGGCAGCACCCGGTCCCCGATTTTGCCCGCCACCACTGGATACATAAACAGCATGATTCCCGTGGTCTGGTACGAGATTATCGTCACTGTCTGCAGCTTCCTGTAGAACAACGGGAGGAACTCATCTCATCGCATCAGCTCGCCCTTTCGCCACTTACCGTGCCAACCGCATGTATCTCCCGCAGATAGCCGCCTCGTGTGGTCCATCCTGGAAGCTGCGGTCGCGTAGCACCGTATCGATCATCTGCACCAACTGCTTCCGCCGGTACACCATGCCGAACAGTTTGAGCAGAACTTCCAGCGCCCCGAAAAAGGCCGAAACGCTCAGTATCACCGTGTCGGTGTCGTCCCGGTAGTTGTACCCGTGCAACACTATCAAACCGAGCGTGGTGACCATTTGCGACACGATGAAATAATAGATGGCCTTCGGGATGGGGGCGACCAGGAAGTCGTCGTCGAAGATGCGCAACAGTGCGATCTTCAGAAACCAGTGGATCGAGTCGTAGATGGGCTGGTAGCTGAGTTCAGCATGCTGCTGGAATTGACGAAAGAACTTCATTCTCGCCACGGGCGGGAGATACGGCTTTAGATCTTGCAACGGACTGTGATGTTTTGCGTGTTGAAGATGGGCTATATAGGTTAGTTCTTCGAAGATTGCATTTCAATATTTATGAACGAGAAAATAGCGCAATTGCTTGTATAATGGATGGCTCACATGTCGGTTTCCGTTCGGGGATACCATCCTCCGTAAATATTGACACGAAAAGGCTACTAGTGCAGCCTAATTGCTCTATCAAATGCGCCACAAATTGCACTAAAATTGTGTTTCCTATAATAATCCACCCCGTTTAGCGCTAGTGTCTTTGTGTCTAGAAAGCGTATGAGCTATTGGTGGTGGTTTTAATATGACTATTTAATTTTTTATCTAAAATACATTCCAAGGGATATTCTTTATCACATTACTTTTGTATTGGTGGCAAATGCATAAAAAAAAGGCATAGTAGTCATTGAAAAAACTACAGTTTTAACAAAAAGTTATACCTAGCAGTCACTGAAATTCTTATTGCTACTTTGGTAAAGTGGCGCCATCTGTTGGTGGATAGCGAAACATTTATTATTTGTTTATTATATGTTGTTTTTTTTTTGTAAATATTTGTTTTAATTCTTATTTAATGTTTTCCAGATTTTATATAATTCTTCAGAAGATTTTAAAAATCTTAAATGCTCCAAGGGGGAGGCATTTGAAAATACAATCCACTTTTAAACAATTACCACTGGCCTATTTGACGCAGATACACCATCGCTATCTCCAACTGGGACGCTGAGTAACACACGAACATGTAGAATGGGCCATCGAGCCCGATAAACATCGTCGCCACCCAGTTCATAAGCACGAACAGGGCAACGTAGTTGATCGGATACCACGGGTAAAGGCGGTAGTCCGCGAACGGGATCGAATATCCCATCGGCAGCACCCGGTCCCCGATTTTGCCCGCCACCACTGGATACAAAAACAGCATCAATTGCGTGGTCTGGTACGAGATTATCGTCACTGTCTGCAGCTTCCTGTAGAACAACGGGAGGAACTCATCTCATCGCATCAGCTCGCCCTTTCGCCACTTACCGTGCCAACCGCATGTATCTCCCGCAGATAGCCGCCTCGTGTGGTCCATCCTGGAAGCTGCGGTCGCGTAGCACCGTATCGATCATCTGCACCAACTGCTTCCGCCGGTACACCATGCCGAACAGTTTGAGCATCACTTCCAGCGTCGAGAAAAAGGCCGAAACGCTCAGTATCACCGTGTCGGTGTCGTCCCGGTAGTTGTACCCGTGCAACACTACCAAACCGAGCGTGGTGACCATTTGCGACACGATGAAATAATAGATGGCCTTCGGGATGGGGGCGACCAGGAAGTCGTCGTCGAAGATGCGCAACAGTGCGATCTTCAGAAACCAGTGGATCGTGTTGTAGATGGGCTGGTAGCTGAGTTCAGCATGCTGCTGGGATTGACGAAAGAACTTCATTCTCGCCACGGGCAGGAGATACAGGTAGCAGATAGGGCTGGAGATCTTGCACCAGACTATGGTGTTTTGCTCGTTGAAGGTGGGATATATAGGTTAGTTCTTAGAAGATTGCATTTCAAAATTTATGAACGAGAAAATAGCGCAATTGCTTGTATAATGGATGGCTCACATGTCGGGGATACCATCCTCCGTAAATATTGACACGAAAAGGTTCCTAGTGCAGCCTAATTGCTCTATCAAATGCGCCACAAATTGCACTAAAATTGTGTTTCCTATAATAATCCACCCCGTTTAGCGCTAGTGTATTTGTGTCTAGAAAGCGTATGAGCTATTGGTGGTGGTTTTAATATGACTATTCATTTTTTCATCTAAAATACATTCCAAGGGATATTCTTTATCACATTACTTTTGTATTGGTGGCAAATGCATAAAAAAGGCATAGTAGTCATTGAAAAAACTACAATTTTGACAAAAAATTATACCTAGCAGCCACTGAAATTCTTATTGCTACTTTGGTAAAGTGGCGCCATCTGTTGGTGAATAGCGAAACATTTTTGATATGTTTATGATGTTTTTTTGTAAACATTTGTTTTAATTATTATTTGATTTTTTTATTTGATATTTTTTTCTTATTAGAATTTTTTTATTCTTTTATGATATATTTGATTTTTATATAATTCTTCAGAAGATTTTTAAAATCTTAAATGTTCCAATTAAAAACATAGTTTTTAGAGGCATTTGGAAATACACTTCAACACTCGCGAACACTTTGCAGTCTAAAAGCATTTTTATTATAATGTGTGTTTTTGTTATTCACTTTCACATTCGATATCGAAGAGATGCTTAAAAAAGAAGAAAATCTTGAAATCGTTCAAATAACCGTTTAGTTGCATTCTCGTGTACCTGTACTCAACGGACTAGTCAACTGGGCAATATGCAATGTGCAATAAGCAGTGAAATATTAAGCAGCTTTGATTAGCACAGGCCTGTTTCAAAACAACTCTTTACGCCAGCCAAATCCCGGGGGATCTGTTCACTAAATGGCAATGGTTAGTTCATCACCCGGTGCAGGAAAGCGTTACAGCTGTAGGCCGTTTTCATGACCTGGAATACAGTCAGACAATGAGGGGCACACTGTTCGGGCGAAACATACACCACTGCTTACCGAGGTGAAGGTGGCAAAGGCGAGAAAACCGAACCCGCCGATGCTGAACCCGTAGTTACGCTGGGCGTTACACAGCATGAACAGGATGTCCCGCAGATCCCGCCGATTCCACAGCTGGTACCAGTGGTTCGCGTACACGGCGGCACCGAACTCGGCCGCCTTGCTGACGACCAGCTCGCCGCAGTAGCAGAACAGCCAGACCTTGTTCACGTTCGTGAGCAGCATGCCGTACGAGCTGTTGTTGAACTTGAGCTGTATGTGGAACAGGGACACGCAGATGTGGACGATCGAGCAGAGCATCTGCATCAGATACACCTCCCGGTAGATGTTGGAGCACCTTGAGAGGAACCTGCCGGTTTGTAAAATCTGTGGATCATCTGCGAGCTACCAAAAGTGGCAGAAAGAGCAGATACTTACCTCGATAGCTCCGTGTGGATGTAAAACACCTTACGAATCAGTCGCCGCTGTTCCGCCTCGTTGTCCGGACTGGAACACACATGGGGTGTAAGGGAATTACCGGTACTTCTCCTGTCCGAACTACTTACCACTGGCCTATTTGACGCAGATACACCATCGCTATCTCCAACTGGGACGCTGAGTAACACACGAACATGTAGAATGGACCATCGAGCCCGATAAACATCGTCGCCACCCAGTTCATAAGCACGACCTGGGCAACGTAGTTGATCGGATACCACGGGTAAAGACGGTAGTCCGCGAACGGGATCGAATATCCCATCGGCAGCACCCGGTCCCCGATTTTGCCCGCCACCACTGGATACATAAACAGCATGATTCCCGTGGTCTGGTACGAGATTATCGTCACTGTCTGCAGCTTCCTGTAAAACAACGGGAGGAACTCACCTCATCGCACCACCTCACCCATTCGCTCACCTACCTTGCCAGACGCATGTACTTCCCGCAGATAGCCGCCTCGTGTGGCCCATCCTGGAAGCTGCGGTCGCGTAGCACCGTATCGATCATCTGCACCAACTGCTTCCGCCGGTACACCATGCCGAACAGTTTGAGCAGAACTTCCAGCGCCCCGAAAAAGGCCGAAACGCTCAGTATCACCGTGTCGGTGTCGTCCCGGTAGTTGTACCCGTGCAACACTATCAAACCGAGCGTGGTGACCATTTGCGACACGATGAAATAATAGATGGCCTTCGGGATGGGGGCGACCAGGAAGTCGTCGTCGAAGATGCGCAACAGTGCGATCTTCAGAAACCAGTGGATCGAGTCGTAGATGGGCTGGTAGCTGAGTTCAGCATGCTGCTGGAATTGACGAAAGAACTTCATTCTCGCCACGGGCGGGAGATACGGCTTTAGATCTTGCAACGGACTGTGATGTTTTGCGTGTTGAAGATGGGCTATATAGGTTAGTTCTTCGAAGATTGCATTTCAATATTTATGAACGAGAAAATAGCGCAATTGCTTGTATAATGGATGGCTCACATGTCGGTTTCCGTTCGGGGATACCATCCTCCGTAAATATTGACACGAAAAGGCTACTAGTGCAGCCTAATTGCTCTATCAAATGCGCCACAAATTGCACTAAAATTGTGTTTCCTATAATAGTCCACCCCGTTTAGCGCTAGTGTCTTTGTGTCTAGAAAGCGTATGAGCTATTGGTGGTGGTTTTAATATGACTATTCAATTTTTCATCTAAAATACATTCCAAGGGATATTCTTTATCACATTACTTTTGTATTGGTGGCAAATGCATAAAAAAAAGGCATAGTAGTCATTGAAAAAACTACAGTTTTAACAAAAAGTTATACCTAGCAGCCACTGAAATTCTTATTGCTACTTTGGTAAAGTGGCGCCATCTGTTGGTGGATAGCGAAACATTTATTATTTGTTTATTATATGTTGTTTTTTTTTTGTAAATATTTGTTTTAATTCTTATTTAATGTTTTCCAGATTTTATATAATTCTTCAGAAGATTTTAAAAATCTTAAATGCTCCAAGGGGGAGGCATTTGAAAATACACTCCACTTTTAAACAAAAACATTCAATTAAAAAGAATAGATGTGCCGATAGCAAGGCTTCAACACTCGCGAATCCTTTGCAGTCGAAAGGCATTTTTATTATAATGGTTTTTTGTTACTCACTTTCACAATCGATATGACAGAGATGCTTAAAATCGTTCAAATAATCGTTTAGTTGCATTATATCCAAAACGAAATTTTGAAACTGGTCTTTTAAACCTGAAATGAAAAAAAAACATAAACACTCCAGTTAATACACTGAAAACTCTTAAGACGGATGTCGCACGCTGCAAAACAAACTCGTTCAAGCGATAATAAAAACATCCCGACAAGAACCGCCGCGAACGGAAAATCCTTATCTCGCTGGTTTCGTAAATTGCTTTCCACACTATTCCGTCGGGCCCGGCGCGCGTATGAGAATTAGTATTTATGGGCAACCTAACCCAGTTTTACGACTTCATTAAAGCATCCCATAGGGCGGTGCGCGACACTGGTGGAGCGAGAGATCGCGCTGAGATGTGTGCTTGCCACAGCTCACTCACCCGCTCACTATCGTCGACGATCGTCGATAAATTTCATACCGCTGCGCGAGAGAAAGTGAGTAAGGCGAGCCCGGATGGACGAAATTCTACCCTTTACCGTGTGGGAACCCTGCACGCTGCATACGGCGCGAAGAAAAGCAGCACCAGCATTGGGCGGTAAATTTTCATTGCTCCCCGTATTACGTCAAGCGAGCAGTCAGTCAGGACGATGTGAGAGTGGCACAGTGAGGATGAGTAGGAAGGGAGAGTTGCAGGAACTAATTTTCTCGACCAGAGCATACATGGTGCAACCGGGTGTAGAAGCTTTCCACGTTCAGTTCCCGGAGGTTTTCGCAAACACGAGGAAGTAGTTCCCGTTTGCACAGCGCCAGTGAGCTGGCAAATATTTAATCAAACATATCCTGCCGACCCGATTTATGACGGCCCAGCTGTGGGATAATTGAATTGAGGCTAGGTGCCTAGTCGCATCGACCGGGAGTTTCAGCTGGCACTCTGAACTGCTTGACCTGTGCGATAGTTGAATAAAGCGATGGGGAATAACGCAGATCCCTGAAGAAGGACACTACGGCGAGCAGTACATTCTATTAAGAGCACCTGTTCTTGTTAGAGGACAGTTCTGCAAAGGCTCTTAAGCAGAATCAGGCTGTAGTAGGGCTTCACGATACTTTCTAGCGCTAGTTTCGTCTCATATGATATATACTTTTAATTAAATAAAATTAATTTAAACACTCCAACAATTCAGCTCCGTACTACTTGCCCCAGTTCGCCTCTGTGTCCTAAGCTCCAAAGGAAGAGTTTAATTTTCCCGAAAGCAGTTCAGTTCAAACATGCAACTTTCCAATTTATTCCTCCGGCGCCGGTGGCTCCCAGGATCACCAAGGGAACTTTTTGCCCGACTCTTCGGTCTCCGGGCTTCGGCAACTTCGGCAGGGAAGCTGCACTGTAACACGCTTACTGCGGGCGTTGCAGCTAAAGAACTGTCCCTCTCCTGCTCCACAGTAGTGGTGCAATTCCGGATGCAAAAGTTCATTACAGAGCGCATAATTAAATGGTTACCCCGGCGAGCGCAGTCAAACGGCGAACTTTCCGTTCGAGCGGAACGTGGGGACTTGCAAATTCAACTGTTCCCATTCTAAGCAAACTAATCTCGCAACATTGGTGGTCCTCAACGGGACCGTGGTCGGTTTGGTCGGCGTGTGGCGCGTGGCGTCACTGGTAACCGCACCGGTGCGAAGCTTACTAACTACTGTCCAGGACCGGTGGTGAAGTTCACCACTTCTTGATTAGGCGCGCGCGCGCGCCCGTAATGCACTTTTTGAACCGTAGCCAACTTGATCTGCTGCCCCGTGGCTCCGTTGGAGGTTGGGATGCACACTAGAACGACCGTGTTTTTGTGTTGTATCTTTTATCGAACGAAGGAGGCTGTTTTGGATGTTCGTTTCTTTTTTCTTTTTTTTCAAATATTGAAATAGTCACAGTTATTGACTTGAGAATTTTCGAAGAGTTTTAGCAGTGTTTAAATATAATTGAATTGGACAGGAAAGTGTTTTGAGCACAAACGTTAACGAGGAAATGAGGTGTCAATTGACACTTTTAAAAGCATTAAGCTTGGATTGCTCGAAAATGGCGATAGTTAAGAATAGCAGAGTACTCTATAGAAGAAATAAATAATAGTAATGGAGTCCTATAAAGCATAAGAGACTAAAAAAAACTAAACTCCACCTCAGGCGCACACGATCACTAAACGATCACTAAATGGAAACCTTCAGTTCGGATTCAAAATTGGCATTTGGAGTCCCGCAAACGAGGCCGATCACCGGTAGCGTTCGGTACCTATTCCAACGTTTGGAGTAATATCACTTTTTCAAGATTTCGTGGTCGCCGATAAACAAGCAAAAGCGGCAGACGGTTATTTTGCACAACAAATTCTGATCGATGTATTATCAGGAAAATCCACTATAGAACCGTAAGCTGGTGGGTTACTTCAAAGATTGAAGAAAAATGAACGAAACCGCATAAGTAATTCACAATCATAACGGCCATGGAACAGTGGCGAGCGAGATCAACAGGAATAAACACGAAAGGATTATCGTTGCAAGGGCGTCGTTATTGCGATAGTACTCGTTTGCTTATACAGGCTGGTGCCCTGCCTAGAGTGACCGACAGGAGGGCATTTATTATTCATTGCCTTCCAAACGCCCACGAAGGAGCACGAAAGAGTGGTGCGCTCTGTTTTCATTACTCCGACACACCGGACAAACACGCTGCCGACAGTGCAAACAGTTTTCCAATAAATGATTCCCTCCTGCCTCTGTTTCAACACCTGCCGGTGCCGCAGCAGATGTCGACATGGTTCACAGTCACCACTTTCATTGCCGAGAATCGGCCGACAGTCCACATTCTCCCCCAAACGCTCTCACCCACAAGCGATCTGTGTACACAGTGTGTTAATGCAATGTTCGCTCTTATCAGTGCACGCCGAATCGCCACTACTTTTTCCCCCCCTCGAGCGCGGCTGCGTTGTTTGGAACATGTTCGGACAGCATGTCGGAGCATATCGGCACCCGGCGGCACCCGGGCACCGGTACGATCCAGTCTGATAACCATCAATCACCGGGTGGAGAAGGTGAACCCGGC
>KZ068894.1:109342-120538 GCA_002091845.1 Anopheles cracens
ACGAAAATAGCTCACACATTCAAACGCCAAAGTCCTTCGGCAAACTTTGGCGCTTCAATTGTGTCCTAAAAAACCATTAAAGCCACACGATCCAAGTACCGCAAACTGCTGAACTTCGTTCGATTACACAATCACACAGTTCTGATGCACTGTGAGCACCGTCGTGTCCTCGGCAGAAAAAAAATCCTCCCCAATGTGCTCTGGCTACACCACATCTGGTTATATCCCTGGCTAAGAAACTACTTCAAAATTTGGAAACCCAACGGGCCACTGCCAGGGAGGAACCCACCCGGTATTCTTCCCGGTGCCTCCTCTGCCAGAACGCCGTTCGGGGTGGGATCACGAACCTCTGCGAAGCACGACGCCGAGACGAGCCGCGGACTGACACAACCGTACACTGTCACGGGAAACGACGAACTGTGTGTGCACAACTGCGGCTACTACGACCGAGCCGATTGTTCCATTAGGGCACACCAGGCTGGCCTCCCTTTTGCAATAGAGTGTTCTCAACGTCTCAGCGGATCGCTCCAGAGACTGTTTTGTTCTCTCTCCGCGCACAAATTCTCCGGCGCTGGAGAGGGCGATCCGGGGTTGAAAGTTGAAAGCGAGTTTGGGAAAACAGGAACCAACTGTTCAGATGTGTCTTGTCAATCTTGTTCGGCACGTGTTTGTTATTTGAAATTCGAAAGGAGTCGCCCGGTGCTTTATACGTATCCTCCATTTGTATCGCACAAATAAACACCCGGCGATCGTGAAGGCGTGATCATGGATTCTGGATCTAACTAGCTTCACACGAACAGCTGTGCATGTGTGTTAATTAAAATCGCTTTATTAATAGAGTACATCTACCACAGCGGATAAACTAACCGTTGCTCCGAAACCGTCGGCGATGGTGCCATTTTCAAGCTGCAGCGCAAGCTACAACAGTGCTACATGCTAATGGGCGAGCTGGTTCATAATTGCTTGCCTGCCACATTTCTGTTGTGAGTTCAAATCCGCTCGTTTAGCAAATCACTGGTGATAATCGAACCGAAGCGAACGCACAGAAAACAACGCTAGCTGTCAATTGTCTCTGGCCTGTTAACACTTTTCATGATCGTCGGCAACAAGCACAGGAGTCGGTCTTAATCGCCAGCTTACAAATCCACACAGCGTCGATCCATCGTAATATTTGCATGAGAGCATCATCAAATAGGCAACTTGATATGCGTGTAACAAGCACAGAATTCAGAGCTAAACGATGAAAGTATCTTCATTCAGTGTGTTCATTACAATCCTCTTAGATAAGTCTACTGCACTTATTGACCCGGTTTTACACGGAGCTCGTTGTTTTCTGTTCCGATATGGTCGTTTTCTCTGTTGAAATACAATACTTAGTACATTTCTAACTGCCAACAATTAGCTCTTTCCTATACCCGTTTCTATCCTATCCTGCCCAACTTGCTATTACTAAATTACAGTTGGTATCCATTTGTTTTCTCTTAACATCAACGACCCTTACATTTCCCTATTAATTTTCGTATTACATCAGCAGTACAATTTTCTAATTATTAATCAGTTTGAAGATTCAATATGGTAAACATCGTGGCTTATTTGGCTTCTTCACCTACCATATCCAAAAGACGTTCCATCTTTTTAATAAATGTTATCATTTTTGGAAAATTTTCAAACTCCTGCCGATTAATTGCTTCCCAGTGTCCGGGCACCTGCTCTTGCATTGGATTCCACAGATCGAAAGCTTGAACTTCGTTCGATTACACAATCACACAGTTCTGATGCACTGTGAGCACCGTCGTGTCCTCGGCAGAAAAAAAATCCTCCACAATGTGCTCTGGCTATACCACATCTGGTTATATCCCTGTCTAAGAAACTACTTCAAAATTTGGAAACCCAACGGGCCACTGCCAGGGAGGAACCCACCCGGTATTCTTCCCGGTGCCTCCTCTGCCAGAACGCCGTTCGGGGTGGGATCACGAACCTCTGCGAAGCACGACGCCGAGACGAGCCGCGGACTGACACAACCGTACACTGTCACGGGAAACGACGAACTGTGTGTGCACAACTGCGGCTACTACGACCGAGCCGATTGTTCCATTAGGGCACACCAGGCTGGCCTCCCTTTTTCAATAGAGTGTTCTCAACGTCTCTACAGATCGCTCCAGAGACTGTTTTGTTCTCTCTCCGCGCACAAATTCTCCGGCGCTGGAGAGGGCGATCCGGGGTTGAAAGTTGAAAGCGAGTTTGGGAAAACAGGAACCAACTGTTCAGATGTGTCTTGTCAATCTTGTTCGGCACGTGTTTGTTATTTGAAATTCGAAAGGAGTCGCCCGGTGCTTTATACGTATCCTCCATTCGTATCGCACAAACAAACGCCCTGCGATCGTGAAGGCGTGATCATGGATTCTGGATCTAACTAGCTTCACACGAACAGCTGTGCATGTGTGTTAATTAAAATCGCTTTATTAATAGAGTACATCTACCACAGCGGATAAACTAACCGTTGCTCCGAAACCGTCGGCGATGGTGCCATTTTCAAGCTGCAGCGCAAGCTACAACAGTGCTACATGCTAATGGGCGAGCTGGTTCATAATTGCTTGCCTGCCACATTTCTGTTGTGAGTTCAAATCCGCTCGTTTAGCAAATCACTGGTGATAATCGAACCGAAGCGAACGCACAGAAAACAACGCTAGCTGTCAATTGTCTCTGGCCTGTTAACACTTTTCATGATCGTCGGCAACAAGCACAGGAGTCGGTCTTAATCGCCAGCTTACAAATCCACACAGCGTCGATCCATCGTAATATTTGCATGAGAGCATCATCAAATAGGCAACTTGATATGCGTGTAACAAGCACAGAATTCAGAGCTAAACGATGAAAGTATCTTCATTCAGTGTGTTCATTACAATCCTCTTAGATAAGTCTACTGCACTTATTGACCCGGTTTTACACGGAGCTCGTTGTTTTCTGTTCCGATATGGTCGTTTTCTCTGTTGAAATACAATACTTAGTACATTTCTAACTGCCAACAATTAGCTCTTTCCTATACCCGTTTCTATCCTATCCTGCCCAACTTGCTATTACTAAATTACAGTTGGTATCCATTTGTTTTCTCTTAACATCAACGACCCTTACATTTCCCTATTAATTTTCGTATTACATCAGCAGTACAATTTTCTAATTATTAATCAGTTTGAAGATTCAATATGGTAAACATCGTGGCTTATTTGGCTTCTTCACCTACCATATCCAAAAGACGTTCCATCTTTTTAATAAATGTTATCATTTTTGGAAAATTTTCAAACTCCTGCCGATTAATTGCTTCCCAGTGTCCGGGCACCTGCTCTTGCATTGGATTCCACAGATCGAAAGCTGTTGAGGCTTCTATGTACTGGGTGCAGTTTCGTAGCACCTTTCGCAAGTCTTCAAGCAACTCCGACAGCACTGAATAACGGCCCATTTCATTCCTCTTGTAGATTGCGCGAAGATCCAGCGGGTTCGAAGCCACCAGATGGAAATCGGGGAACTGAAATGTAGAAGAAAAGAACTAGTACAGAGCGCACAAATGCATTCGCAGCTAAATTTGCGAGCGGACATGCGTCGGAATCGTCTTCCCCTTTTTGCGCATACGCTCTCCCAAGAGAAGGAGTTTGCGAAAGCAATAGGCTCGGGGACAAAGTTTACCCGCGCTTCACACCAGAACTGCAGTGGAGCATTAGCTCGAGATCTGTTTGCGAACCCGCATAGAATATGGACAGTGAAATAGATATGTACAGCAATAGCTGAAACTTACATAATTTTTGGAGAATGTAATACAATAAAAATACTGTGCTTCCTCGATAGCGCGAACTTCGTCAAGCACCCAGTTGATACGTTCCGTTGCAGTATTCTGGTGTAGCTGATCTGAAGTTTTGCGCGACGGCTCAGCGGTTTGTGCACTAAACTCCGATGTGTCGCTCGTATCGAATAGGACCGTTTGACGTTTCAAGCCTGTTCCCGTCTTTGATGAACGAGGTTTGGGTGCTTTTCCATCATTCGAGAAAATTTCATGTTTGCGTGCGGCAAATTTGAGCGAATCTTCGAATCCGGGAGGAGCTGATGCAGCGGCTCGATTGTAGGCTTCCACGCTGTAAATTCCCGTGCGATAGTACGTCCCGGTAGCCATGTCGTATTCCGTAGGATCGTCGAACGGATCGTTCGATAGTTCGTCATCATTGTAAGACGACATCGGTTCGTCGGTTTTCGGGATATTCGTGTTACCGCAACGCTGCGACTTGGCCAGCTTGTTCAGGCTGATGAACGATTTGATAAGCGATTGGACTAGCTCGTGCGTTGCCCCATGCCAGCGCCCAAAAGCGTGCAGAAAGTTGGGACAGAGCTCGCGCTGGATGGATAGCAGTCCTTCCGATTTGCAGCTCACGTAGCCCTTGATAATGATCCAAGCGTTCATGATTCTGGTGAACACGAAGATGAAGTCCTTCACCGCCCACGCCAGGCCCTGCGAGTTAATGTTCGACATCACGTTGTCCGGTTTCAGCAAGTCTTGCTTCAGACGGGCGCACAGGCTGTCAATTTTCTTAAAACAAGGACGTTTTTGATGGCACGCAGCGAGTGCTTCCGCCTTCTTGCATCCGTCCAAGGCTACCTTCAGCAAATCCTGCAGCTGATCAATCCCTTGATCCCAGTCAGAAGATTGTCGAGCATTTTGGCTCGATGCCATTTCGTGACTGTTTCAAAATCTGGTTGCTATGGAGATTTGTCTGATGCCTAGCTCGGCCGACCTAGGCCGGCGGATGGCTGGTACTTTGGTACCTTGAAATAAACGATGGAATTAGGAGTTGAACCGAAAGATGTGCTTTTCAGGCAAGCGCTGATTTTTCAATATTTAATAAATAGATACAAGCGAATTTTTATCGAACAGTCACAACAACACACTAATGTTGCATAATGCTCAACTGGCTTCGTGAGACACGAGCGTTGCGTCAATTGACACTCGCACTAGGCACTGTAAACAGGCTCACGCAACGGGCCGTATCTGACAGCACGCACACACCACAACTACACGCACAAAGAACGGAACAAAAAAAGCCAAATAAATATGCAAAGGCAGGTAAATACGGTAAGAAAGCAGTGAAGTAACACCACGGCCAAAATACCGTGTGTTACAAGTGCCGGATCAGCAGGGGAAACAACGCGAGGACAAATCGACCATCAAACGGCCCTTGGCAGCATCGTGCGCACTACAAAGCAACCGGAACACAATACTGCCGTATCATCAACATTGCCGGACAGAAACTCGCTACACCCCGGAGAAGAAGAAGAAACAGAAGCAATAAGAAGCCACAATTCCACTAATATGATGCCGCATCGTCAGGCACCGCCTCCGAGTTGATTTATGTTTGTGTAGCATAGGCGCGCTATTTGCCCGACCTCAGGAAACGATCCGCCTCGACATAGGTGTAAAGTAAGAGTAGGAAAGATTACAAATAACCACTAGCTATATTAGAAATATGAGCGACGTTATCAAGTCTCGGCGCGAGAAATCGCAAAAGCGTAAGATGCTGCTCGCCCAAACCGTAAGTAGTGTTCCACCGTGGCATCCGTGACGGCACCACTGGTGCTGTGTACGTGTGGGTAATGGTTTGCCTCCATCCTCCCCTTTCTCGCTGCAGTTCGGTGTGTCGTGTGTGGAGGACCTCAAGCACGTGCTTGGCACGGCGGAAGATACACCAATCAACAAATCGCAGCGGTACGAGGAGGAGGAAGCCAGCTCCTCCAAGACGGCGCAGACAGCCGAAGGTCTGGTGTACCGGGATTCGTCCACCTTTCTCAAGGTTAGATACATCACCAAGTGTGTTTTCTTTTCAACCTTCAAACGCCAAAATCGTACTTTTCTCCATCCCGCCACAGGGCACACAATCGTCCAATCCGCACAACGATTACTGCCAGCACTTTGTAGACACGGGCCAGCGGCCACAGAACTTCATCCGAGACGTCGGCCTAGCGGACCGGTTCGAGGAGTATCCGAAGCTGCGCGAGCTGATCCGCCTGAAGGACGAGCTGATCGCGGACACGGCCACACCGCCCATGTACCTCCGGGCGGATCTCAAAACGTTCGATCTGAAGACGCTTGGCACCAAGTTCGATGTGATTCTGATCGAACCACCGTTGGAGGAGTACGCGCGGGGCGGAGCAGCCGTCGCCGCCGGTGCGCCGCGCAACTTCTGGTCGTGGGACGAAATACTCGCGCTCGACATCGGCGAGGTGGCCGCACATCGGAGCTTCGTGTTTCTCTGGTGCGGCAGCTCGGAGGGTTTGGACATGGGCCGCAACTGTCTGCGTAAGTGGGGCTTCCGGCGGTGCGAGGACATCTGCTGGATACGGACGAACATCGATTCGCCGGGCCACTCGAAGATCCTCGAACCGAAGGCGGTCTTCCAGCGCACGAAGGAGCACTGCCTGATGGGCATCAAGGGCACGGTGCGCCGCTCGACCGACGGGGACTTCATACACGCGAACGTCGACATCGATCTGATCATCTCGGAGGAGGCCGAGTTCGGCAGTTTGGAGAAGCCGATCGAGATCTTTCACATCATCGAACACTTCTGTCTCGGGCGCCGCCGGTTGCACATCTTCGGGCGCGATTCCACGATACGGCCCGGCTGGGTCACGATCGGCCCGGAACTGACCAACTCGAACTTCAACAGCGAGCTGTACGCGAACGCGTTCGAGGAGTGCCCGACCACCGGCTGCACCGAGCGGATCGAGGCGCTGCGACCGAAAAGCCCACCGGCCAACGGGAAGGTGTTACGGGGCCGGGGCCGAGGGTTCCCCCGCATACGGGGGAGATCGCGTGTGTAGGGGCTGACCTGGTACGTGACGACGAAGGATTCCTTCCACCATTTTTTTTCTTTCATTTCATTTTTAAACTACCACAAATACACACGCGAAACAAAAACAAAACTACGCAAATAACAAAATAAAAGTATAATATTTTCAGTATGGGTTTTGTATCTTATTTCCCTACCACTACACTTCCTCGTCACTGTCGTATTCGCAGTTTGGATCGCGGACCATCATCACAATCTCGCTGGCCGTCCTCTGCTGCTGCTCCAGATGTCGATTCAAATGTCGCATATAAACATCCAAGTCGTCTTCGCTTTCGTCCCCTTGGTCGTTCACGGCCTGCTGCGAACTCATGTCGCCGGGTTCGTCGTCTTCGTCGAAGTATCGCTCCTGCTCATCGCGCTCCACAATCTTCAGATCGTCGTACTCGAGCGAATCGTCCACCTGCGTGTAGTCGAACTCTCCCTCCTCGCCGTCTATAAACCGCGCGTGCATAATGCCAATGAACTCGTCCCGCAGCAGATCCCTTTCGCCGGCCGTAACCAGGTGTGCCGGTGGCAGGGCAAGCTGACGCTGCCGGGTACGCTTCTGATGCTCCTGGCGCCGGGCGGCCAGACGCGACTCTTCCTCGTCGTCAAAATTACCCCACTGAGCGCGCGGAAAGCCGGGCGAACTGGGACGGGATCGCGTCCGATCCTCCGCAAAACTCTCCTGGTTGCACTCTTCCGTCTCGAGCTTCTGCAGCGTTTCCTTCGCCTGCTCTTTGTCGATTTGGTTGAACAGAATGCCGACGACGCTCCGTGGCACCGGTACGCTAGCATCCCGCTCGCGCTTCTCCCTCTCCGTCATGAACTGCCCGACGAGCTGCTCGTACAGCAGCGGATCGCGCTGCATCATCTCCGTCTCGCTGAAGTACGTCCCGTCGGTGCACATACGCTGCAGGGCCGCGTACCGTCGGTTGCGCACCTCGACCGCACGGCCACCATTCCGGAGCCGCCGGATGCGCTCCAGATGGTGGTCCACTTCGTACCGTTCGTCCGGGCTGTAGGCTAGTGTTTGCTCCGCCTGCTCGAAGTAGCGCAGGTGTCCGTCGTGCATGAAACACCCGAACCGCGACAGAAACGTACAGTGGCTTTTGTTCAGGACGTCGCGCAGAACCGTTTCCTTCTCACCGGCGGTCAGCTCGGGGTCGTTGATCTGTTGGTTTTTGAAGAACACACGCGGGTTGCTGCTTAGGTGCGCGAACATATCCGATTCGCTGACCAGTTGGGGAGCGGCGGTTTCGGCAACGTCTTCCGCTTCCGTCATATCGTCTGATTGCTCCTTAAATAAAGTATAGGTTGATACAATTGGTCGTAGAGTGATCAAAAACACCTACCTGCGAGTTTGTGCACATTTTTAAGTATTTAATTCTTTCAATGAAACAATGAAAACTTTCGCTTCTGCACTTTACGTGCGTCACACGCAACAGCACGATTTGTTTACCAACAAAACATTTGCGACGGTGTGCGTGACATGTTCTAATTCCTTATGCACATATCTCGGCTATCTTTCGTCCCAGGGAAATATCGGAAATCTCGTATCAATTGGATCGAAGTAGAAAGTTTAACAAATCCTTTACTATTCATTGCACCACATTTGGTGGACTGGATGGAGGATAAATGGTCTTCAACTGGACTCATTGCACATCAGGCTTTTGTTGAAGATTGGCGTCCAAAAGAGAACTTTAAATTGAAAAAATGTTGAAAATAAGTTCAATAAGTTGAAATGATAGTCTCGATTAATAATTTAATAACGACTCCCAAAACCCGTGGCAAGTCAAGATTTGTAAAAAAATATAAGTCGTGATTTCTTATTCAAATTTTAGGTGTATGATCTAAATCACCACCATACAGTTGGTGTAACAGATCAGGTATCAGGCGCCTCCATAGGAGGCACATGCCCAGACTCAAACCCAGCCAGGTGTTGTACCAGGAAGAACAGAAGGTACCAACAATGACCAGCAAACATTGAAACGAGTTCTACTTTTCACGGATTTGCAAGAATTTGCAATGAAATGGAAAGCTACTACACCGAGCGAATCAAGTCGATACAACCGCATCGGCTGTACATATTGTTGCGCATGTTGATCTCGTTCACGTGGTGCATAAATTAACAATTTAACGGATGTAGTGTGGAGATCTGTTGTTCAATTGAGAATCACCATCCGAAGCGCGTTTGTCTAACGGCCGTTGAATTGCCTCAATGACTGCGGTTGAATTTCCCACGACCGAAGGACGATTAATAAAAAAAAACATATTGCAAAACTGGATTAAGCTTTTCGAACTCGACTGGAAGAAAATAAACTCAGATATTAGTTGCATTAGACGATGGTTTAATCTGTTGTTGTGTTAACAGAGTTCGGAAGTATTAGTTTCGTAACGACGGCTAGAAGGGCTGTTCTAATCCTAGGATATTAGGATATCGCTTATTTTCGGTCCTGCATTCAAATTTTTCTAACCAAACGTTTGAATTCAGCGGTCAAAACGATTCAGCACATCACACAACACGGTCTCTAACTTCCTTTACTTCGGTTGTAGTTCATTCGCTTTCATTGAAAATGCAGCAGCGCCCCTGATGCCAACTTTCTCTTGATCCTCTACCATGATTCAGGGTCAAATTTGTTTCAGTTAGCAGTAGATCATATGCCACTTCTAGTGATGCCTCAACATCATCACTAGAATGATCCTGGTCCTGAAACTGTACGATCGAAGCATACGATCTGTCACAATCACTCATCTCATCTAGTCATCTACGCATCTCATCAATCCCCTTTAGTCTCCAATGGATTTACATTGGCAGACTTTCCTTTTCCAACAAATCCCACACATGGTTCCTCATCAATTTCCAGACCTTCCGTTGGTTCTGTATCAGTCATCAGCGCCTCAGCTGGTTCTTCTTCTGCTGGTTTTTCTTCGCCCTGTTTCTCCTATTATCATAGTTTATATATTTTATATGCTTACTGAATGCTTTTGAATGCTTAAAGTTTTCTTCACTATCAGATTCTGAATCGGAATATTGCAAGCAACGCAAAACATGCTCCGGGAACTAAGAAACAAAAACTATGACGTCCTCTGTTCAAAACCACGTCAGATCGGATGATCTTAAAAGCCGGAACCTACCTCTGAATCAAGCCCACTTCCGCTATCGTTTAAGAATCGCTATCGGTAGTTCCAGAACAAAAAATCTATGACTAACAGGTGCTATTAGAACCGATCTTCCTCAAAGCAATGTATGACGATTTCAATTGAGGCTCTGTTTTGATCGCCGCAGATCGATCGCAGCGCGGGTGCCGTTAATTGCAGGTCGTGGGGGAAAAATAACTCAACAAAAAATGCTGCGTGCCCTGAAATTGTACTCCCTATGCACCAGAATGCGCACCAGTGCACGAGCGGTGCGTTCGGTTGTACGTTTAGTCAGCAATTAGAGACGTACTAACGAGCACGAATGGGCACGATTTTCGGAAGGGATGCGTGCACGCGTTCCCATCATTGTCTGCCATCATGGGAACGTGTACATCCGCCAGTCTGAGCTGGCGTTTGATGCGTTCGTGGCGCTCACTAACACTGAGCATCGACTGTATCGTAGAGGGTAGACTAGTCTCTTTGTAGCATGAAGGGATGTGACAGTACCAGCAATATTTATGAAATTTATAATGAACGCATAAGCATGCGTGAAGCAACAACATGTCACTTATTATGAGTTAATCGGTGCATAGTATTCTTAAGGAATACTTAAACTGTAAGAGTAACTGATCACACATCCACACATTACAACAGTTTTCCTCGCTACACACACCACTATCAGAAGATACGCTTATCGCTCCATCACGATCACCTCTCGCTACAATTCCGCGATTCCGGAAAACTAATCAATACGCACGCTCCCACCGGCAACCTGGCGGTAGTGGAAACGTATAACTACGTCAAAACATACTACTACTAGCAGTAGCTGTTTTCCCTACCTGCAATGGCCATTGCGTAGTATAAATAGGCCAGTCAGTCAACCGGATGCGTTCAAAAGGTTCTAAAGCGTCCAGTGAGTGAGAACAGTGAGGCAGGGTGTGATAGTGTTCCTAACTCAAAGTAGTGCATCCGCTAGTGGTTCAAATGTGTTTCGGTGCTTGCTTCTAGTGTTAAAATGTCGTCGATTCCGATGAAAAGTACGTCGCGAATGGCATCCTTGTGACTTCCGGATGATATTTGAACTCTAACTCCATTTTCAGGGATAACGTGTGCAGTTGTGTTGGTGGGGCTTATCAGTCATATTAGTGGCCAAACGGATTACTGCGAGCCTACGTTATGTAGTAAGTGT
>KZ068894.1:120548-141278 GCA_002091845.1 Anopheles cracens
AAAAACAAAGGCAGATGAGGACGCGGAGAGTGGTGGCGTTAAGCCACGCATGCTGCCACCGGCTCCGGGCGTCAGTGGCTGTGATAAGGCGGCTTTGCCGGGTCCCTTCGTTCGACCGCGGAACAGTGCGTTGGTGAGCGCAACCACGATGGAGAACAGCTTCAGTGGCGTTTCGCTGCGGGCGGAAGAAATAATTGCTACTAATTGCTGGTCCAGTGTGGCAGCGTGACTGCCGGTGCTTACCACACGTCCACCTTCGGTGTGGCCTCGTTGGCACTGATAATGAACAGTGGAAAGAGGACCGAAAACACGCAACCACTGATCACGATCGAGTTCGGCAGCTCGGACAGCACGGCCAGCGGTAGCCCGAAGCCGAGAAAGTACGGCCAGTTCTGTTCGATGTACGTGAGCCGCTTGTGCAACTCCCAGCCCATGTTGAACCACTTGTACTCGAACGCGTACAGCGAGCAGAGCAGGCTCATGTGCACCATGTAGATGGCGGTGCAGGCGAACGGCACCGGTACCGGCAGATACTTCACGAGCGTGCTCTGCAGCAGGAACAGTATCTGGATCAGCAGGCTGATGAGCGTGTCGGCGATCAGCTTGCTGATGCTCGGAATCAGCTGTGGCCGGCCCTTTCGGAACTTGTACGCCGAGTCGGCGATGTCCTGAAACCAGAGGCTGTTGACGATCTTGCTGAGCAGGAAGAGGGGCGCCACCCAGAACGAGTTGAACAGCAGCGACAGGGACGGCTGCATCCAGCCCCAGACGGTCGTCATGGTGGTCGAGTTGCGGAACAGGTACCACAGGAACAGATGCAAACCGGGCAGGACGGCATACTCGAAGAACAGGATGCTGAGCATGAAGATGCCCCCGTTCAGCATCGAACACTGCACGACACGCTTCAGCACCTTCGATTCTCTGCACGGGAGGGAAGGGAGATTGTGGGGCGATAAGATACATTAGGTCTGGGTTCGCACCACTGCGGATTAGCCTGTGGACTTACTCGATTCGTTTTGAAACGAGCGAATTCGATGACAACGGTGTACGTGGCTGTGAAGATAAGCTTTCCTTGGTCCTGGCGGGCGGCTGCCCCACCGCCAGTGGTTTGGTGGTGGGTTGCGACAGCTTCCGATTTGCCTCTTTGTCTAAGTAGAACACAACGGTTATGCCCTTGATGCTGTCCAGGATACCGTGCAGCACGGTAGCGCCTATTCTCTGCGGGAAGCGAGCAAACAGCCCTTGAGCGAACGTCGCCCTGCGGGGGGAAAAGTCCGATTGCGAAACTTACACATAACGTCTCCATCGTTGTGGCCGATGCTGTTCTATCATGTGGTACGCTTTGTGGGGGATGATGGACAGGCACAGGCACAGGCTAAACACCCGGGATTCTGGTAAGTTGTGCGTTCGGGAACTCTGCGGAGCGGGTCGGAACTGAACGTTTTGTTGTCCTTTCGATCGAACGATCTTTAATCGGGGTTACGTTACGCGCACGGGAAGGGTTCGACGAGACGACCACGACAGCACGGAATGCTCTTTTTGCGTATTGAAGGGACTGTTGTGTTATAAATAAAAATACGTCGTTTGAGAAGATGGAAATCATACAAACGATGGGTAATAACGGACGACGACAACAGGACAACGAACGAAAAAAACACACACACGACTTACAAAGTGTACGCGCAAGAAAGAGAGCGCGCAGGGGCAGTTTTGGCGTCCGCAGGAGGGAGAGGGATACACCTCTTTGACAGCTTTTGTTTACAGCCAGCGCGGTGGTGATGTGTATGCGTGTGCGTATGCATTGCGACTGACAATCCGTTTGATTAGCTTGCAACACTCACCACCAGGTGCGCTGCCATTTATGGAGACATTTAAACAATTTTGTAATTAGCCAGTAAATTGGAATTTTCACAACTTAAAGAAAGAGATAATATATTTTCCTTCCTTGACAGCCTTTAACAAACTGGTAAAATAAAACTGCTAAAAGTAAGGCGAATAATCGATCTGCCTTGTATGCATGTGTGCGTGTGTTCAAGTCGAAAATAGCTCAAAATTCGCACAGCTGACAACAGTGCATCTGTCAGTGGAAGAAGGGGGCGAAGTTTGTTTACGTTTTTCATCCGAAGCTGGCTGGTCGAATGTTGTGAAAATCGCGTGCAGATTTACACCCGCCAAAGTAAATTCCCGTCGCAGAGGTAGTAAAAAATAGTGAGGCCCTTCGCGAAATGGTGATCTACGGAGTGTACATCGTCAACAAGTCCGGCGGGTTGATATTCAACTTGGATCACAACTTGCCCAAAATAGAGACGGAGAAAACGTTCAGCTACCCGCTGGACATCAACCTAGAGTACGAACTGAAAAGGATATCGGTATCATTCGGACAGCGGGATGGAATAAACGGTTAGTGTCCTGCTGTCTGTCCAGGAAATGTCCTGTCCCCTAATGCTGATTGTTTCCATTTCCAGTGGGTCATCATCTGGTCAGCGTCAACGGTATGCAGGTGAACGGATCCGTCCTGGAGGATGGCCGGGACGTGAGGGAAATCATCGAGAGTAAGGACAGCTATCCGCTGTCGCTCAAGTTTAGCCGACCAAAAATGACTACGAACGAGAAGATCTTTCTGGCCAGCATGTTCTACCCGCTGTTCGCCATCGCCAGCCAGCTCAGCCCGGAACCGAAGAGCAGCGGCATTGAGGTGCTGGAAGCGGACACATTCCGACTGCACTGCTTCCAGACGCTGACCGGCGTAAAGTTTATGATATTCGCGGAAAACATGCAGGCCGGGATCGACGTGTTGCTGCGGCGAATCTACGAGCTGTACGCCGATTATGTGTTGAAGAATCCGTTCTACTCGCTGGAAATGCCCATCCGGTGCGAGCTGTTCGACACGAATCTGCAGGCGCTGCTAGATCAGGTGGAGAAAGGTGGTGTGGCTAGTATTTAGATCGTTTGGCGTAAAAAACTTTGCATATATTACATAGCGCTTAGGAAGAGGAATGTACTATTTAAGTTTCTCGCAAAGTCCTGCTACTATTGTGAGGGTTGAGCATCAGCCAATAAAAGATGATCGTTTAATTTACAGGAACTGTATCGAAGAGCAAATATTGAAAAAGATTTGTGAGGAATAAATTGGCACAAAACTGCAATCAATCGTTTGTAAATTGAGCACCGATTTTCCACGAAAGTAGCTCAGTTCGCACAGCTGTCAAAAGCACACGATTGCCCATCTCCCTTTCGCGCACGCAAACGCACATATACGGACAGACAGTTTAAAAGAAAACATGGTCGCCGTGTGGGTCTGTCAAAAGGTTTTTTTTATGAAAACCAAGATCGTCCCATGAATTCGCACCTAATGCAAGCAGCAGCATCATCAGCCGACGATCTTCCTGTGCTTGTGGCGTAAGCGCAAAGTGTGCTAATTTCCTTCCGCTTGCTTGAAGGAGGGCAATTGCCACAGTGAGTTGGGTACGGTTTGTGTATGCAAAGAACTCTGACCTCTCAGGGCCAATATTGAATGGAGTGAAAAGCGGAGACAGTTTTCGCGTGTGTGTTTGTGTGCGTGACCGTGTGTGTGGTTGCCTCTCTCTCTCTGGTGTGTCCCCTCCGTCACCGTCGCCGCAGCTCAACAAGGCGAACGACGTCCGCGAAGAAGGGAGCTCGGAAAAAGGGTGAATCGAAGGTATGCGCGAGTGGGGCGACTGGAAAAACAGGAAAATTCAGCCAAAAGATCCGAACCCTCCCCGGGGGCGTAGAGGGAAGTGGCGACCACCAGAAACAAACCACGCACGACGTGTAATCGAGTCGAAAGAGGCCACTGGCGCTGGTGGTGGTGGTGCAGGTGAAGTGTGAATCGAAAACGGAATTGATTGTTCGTGCATTTCGACATGTGTATGTGTGCGGCAAAAAAAGTACAATCATTTGGTGCGCTGCTCCTCTCGACAACCCTGTGCGTGATGTGCTGCGAACTAGAAAATACTTGCGAAAATCCGATATTTGGTCGTGAGAAAATCGTTCTTTGCTGCGTAATCACTAGCGCTGGCTCCTCACAGCGGAAGACGGGGCGAATAAGAAGCTAATCGGTGTACAAAGACAGAAAGGGGCGCTGACTGACGGAAGAAGAAGGCTTTTCTGACAATGTTGGCGATGATGGTCACCACCACCGAGACCTAGGGATGGAAAAACGGCACCCGTTGTCGAGGAAAATGATTGTTTTTTGTTGCTATTTTCGATCGGGTGGGTTGATATTCCCTGCTTATTCTGCGCCACTCGGTGAGGGTGACGGCCTCCCAACACACCAACGGTGCACATCTCGTTCGCGGACATGCACATACTCGGGTCGATCTTTGAGCCAGCCCTCTAATGACTACTATGCGACCGCTGCTGAAGGTTACCGAGCGCTACGAACAAGAGAGAGTCGTCGATTCCGCACTGGATGTGTTATAAATTACGTTTGTTCTGTGAATCATCAGAATTTCTGCGCTAATTCGCCGCCCTCAGCTCCCGCGACAGCAAGAAAGGAGGATAAACGGCAAAAACATGCAACGCGACACACTCACATACAACAGTCCTTGCTGGGTGGGTGGGGGATTCGCCCCGGTTGGGCCTCGCTCCAGCGGCAATAATAAATAACACTACTCTGCTCGGGAAATTCCCCCCTTCCGTGTCATTGGCCTTGCTCCGGTACCGACCGGCGTTTTCCCACAAAGAAAGACGACATGCCTTGTGAAATATAACAAACTCCTGCTCGTTTTTTGGGTGTAATGCTAAAATGGTGTTTTCTTTCTCATTTTAGGAACCGATCGTGCGCGCTTGCACGAGCGCACAAGTGTTCTTGTGTGATTCTGAAAGTGTCCCAGACATCTCAATCCGTTCTCGCTGTTGTACACATGCACACTCCCGGCAAAGCATAGCACCGGAAACGCCTAAACCATGCACCGGCGTTTGGCCAGAAACAAACGAACCAGGCATGATCATACGATAGGAAATTCGCCATGAACATAGAGCGTATCCGGTTCCAGTGACCCCGTGGCTGTGCGGCTGCATGTTTACGAAGACTTTGGATGAGGAAAGAAGCATAGGATTGTCTTGCATGCGGTATTTGCACAGTGAAACCGTTTTCAGTTGTTTACGATAGGAACACAGATTGTGCGTGCGGGCGCGTGCGTGTATGTGTACTGACTAAGGATTCGTTTACTAAGTGTGCGAAAAGTTTTATGCGGAAAAAGTTCGCAAAGTAATACGTGATCAGTTAAAATTTACTGCAGATATTAGTGGTCAGAAAGTGAGACGGAAAGCGGTGGTTAAGACTGCAACAGACGTCGACGGAGGACACAATCAACTACACTAAACTAATAAGCGTAAGAGTGTTGTTTAACAGTCCAAAATGAGCCGTGTATCAACGCAGAAAAAGGAGGGCAAAATGAGGATCCGTGCCTTCCCGGTAAGTATCACGGGCACGGGCAAATGGGAGGTAGCTTAAAAGGATTGTTTTCATTGTGTTATATCAATTTAAAATACAATCTCTCATTGAGCTAACTCACAATCGAAATCTAAACAGAGTGTAAATGAAAGGACGGTGGTAGGTAAATCGAAAAAAAAACTGACATGGATAGTTTGTTGGTAAGTCGGATCAAGTCTTACTTGGGAAACAGCATGGGAAACGTCCTTGTATGGACGATCCGCATAAGAAAGAGTTTGCGGGGAATATGCTTGCCTTAGGGAAATTAATACACTGATCATTGAGGTACTCTTGAAAGGTTAATCTCGCTCAACTCTAACATCCAATTGTCACTAGTCACTAGTCACTAGGGTTGTTCATCATTGAGGTACTCTTGAAAGGTTAATCTCGCTCAACTCTAACATCCAATTGTCACTAGTCACTAGTCACTAGGGTTGTTCAACCTGTGTAGAAACCTGTGAGTACATAACGTTCTGCTCTGCAGATGTAAATAAAATCTTTCGTATATGGATTTTTAGTATACCAGCAGTTATAAACACGATTCCTGGCGGGATCGCAGGAACCTTTGCTGCACAATAGTACAAATAGCAAACTACAATCGCTTACTTCGACAGTAGAACAAAATTGTGACTTTCCTTTACCACCAATCGAGGAGCGTTTCGCACTCGCTACGATCTCAGTGTGTTTCTTTTTAACCGATTTTTCATTTCCGAACGGAGTGGAAAAACCTTTTGGATTTCTTTACAATTTACTTTGGAGACCAGTGCAGAAACTTATCTTTGCTGCATGGCATAAGTACTCACGAAGCCATTGCGAAGAGAGAGAGAGAGAGAGAGGTTCGTGGCGGCACGAACGAACGCAACGGAACAAACTGTCCCCTACCCTGTTTGTTTGTTTTCCTTGTGTTGCTAAAACGGTGGCGAGTGACAAAATTACGCACGTGTCCGAATCTCGTCAATCAAGGACAGTCAACCCGCACGCATGTTTGCCCTGCCGGAAAGTGTGAAGAAGTGCTGTCTGCTTCTTCTGGTTCTTCGGCAGCTTCGCAAAAGCAATGTTTCGGATCCAGTGGAGGCGACAGAGGAGTCAGGGTCCGACTCAGATCGCGCTGAACATAATTAAAGGAATCGTAAGGCAGCTGAGTAGGCCGGCACCGATTGCACCGAACGCTCGCTTCTGGTGTTGGAGTTTAGATTTGAAAATTCTTTCCCTTTCTGCTTACCAACCCGTTCCAGATGACGATGGACGAGAAGTATGTAGAATCGATTTGGTCTCTGCTAAAGAATGCCATTCAGGAGATCCAGAAGAAGAACAACTCGGGACTATCGTTCGAGGAGCTGTATAGGAACGCGTACACGATGGTTCTGCACAAGCACGGCGAACGGTTGTACAGCGGGTTGAAGGAGGTTGTTACGCACCATCTGGAGTCGAAGGTGCGCGAGGAAGTGCTGCGCAGCTTCAACTGCAGCTTCCTGCAGACGCTGAACCAGTGCTGGAACGACCATCAGACGTCGATGGTGATGATACGGGACATACTGATGTACATGGACCGCGTTTACGTGCAGCAGAACGACGTCGACAATGTGTATAACCTTGGCCTGAACATCTTCCGCGATCAGGTAAGCCGGTGGCGACGGTTTTTCGCTTTCAACGAACAACGAAATGCTAACGACGGGCGTTCGCTTATTTCTCTCGTCTCGTCTAGGTTGTGCGTTATCCGCGTATCCGCGATCACATGCGCGAAACGCTACTGAACATGGTGATGTGCGAACGGAAGGGCGAGGCGATCGATCACATTGCAATCAAGAACGCGTGCCAGATGCTGATGGTGCTCGGCATCAACCAGCGCTGGGTGTACGAGGAGGACTTCGAGCGGCCGTTCCTCACGCAGTCGGCCGCCTTCTACAAGCTCGAGTCGCAGAAATTCCTCGCCGAGAACAGCGCGAGCGTGTACATCCGGCGAGTGGAGGCGCGCATCACGGAAGAGGCGGAACGCGCCAAGCTGTACCTGGACGAGAGCACCGAGAGCCGGATCGTGGAGGTGGTCGAGGACGAGCTGATTAAGAAGCACATGCGCACGATCGTCGAGATGGAGAACTCGGGCGTGGTGTACATGCTGCAGAACACGAAGACGGAGGATCTGGCCTGCATGCACAAGCTGTTCTCCCGCGTCAACGGCGGCCTGAAGACGATTGCGGACTGCGTGTCGCAGAACCTGCGCTCGCTCGGCCGGGACCTGGTGAAGGAGGAGGAGAACGGTGTGTTGCTAAAACGGTGGCGAGTGACAAAATTACGCACGTGTCCGAATCTCGTCAATCAAGGACAGTCAACCCGCACGCATGTTTGCCCTGCCGGAAAGTGTGAAGAAGTGCTGTCTGCTTCTTCTGGTTCTTCGGCAGCTTCGCAAAAGCAATGTTTCGGATCCAGTGGAGGCGACAGAGGAGTCAGGGTCCGACTCAGATCGCGCTGAACATAATTAAAGGAATCGTAAGGCAGCTGAGTAGGCCGGCACCGATTGCACCGAACGCTCGCTTCTGGTGTTGGAGTTTAGATTTGAAAATTCTTTCCCTTTCTGCTTACCAACCCGTTCCAGATGACGATGGACGAGAAGTATGTAGAATCGATTTGGTCTCTGCTAAAGAATGCCATTCAGGAGATCCAGAAGAAGAACAACTCGGGACTATCGTTCGAGGAGCTGTATAGGAACGCGTACACGATGGTTCTGCACAAGCACGGCGAACGGTTGTACAGCGGGTTGAAGGAGGTTGTTACGCACCATCTGGAGTCGAAGGTGCGCGAGGAAGTGCTGCGCAGCTTCAACTGCAGCTTCCTGCAGACGCTGAACCAGTGCTGGAACGACCATCAGACGTCGATGGTGATGATACGGGACATACTGATGTACATGGACCGCGTTTACGTGCAGCAGAACGACGTCGACAATGTGTATAACCTTGGCCTGAACATCTTCCGCGATCAGGTAAGCCGGTGGCGACGGTTTTTCGCTTTCAACGAACAACGAAATGCTAACGACGGGCGTTCGCTTATTTCTCTCGTCTCGTCTAGGTTGTGCGTTATCCGCGTATCCGCGATCACATGCGCGAAACGCTACTGAACATGGTGATGTGCGAACGGAAGGGCGAGGCGATCGATCACATTGCAATCAAGAACGCGTGCCAGATGCTGATGGTGCTCGGCATCAACCAGCGCTGGGTGTACGAGGAGGACTTCGAGCGGCCGTTCCTCACGCAGTCGGCCGCCTTCTACAAGCTCGAGTCGCAGAAATTCCTCGCCGAGAACAGCGCGAGCGTGTACATCCGGCGAGTGGAGGCGCGCATCACGGAAGAGGCGGAACGCGCCAAGCTGTACCTGGACGAGAGCACCGAGAGCCGGATCGTGGAGGTGGTCGAGGACGAGCTGATTAAGAAGCACATGCGCACGATCGTCGAGATGGAGAACTCGGGCGTGGTGTACATGCTGCAGAACACGAAGACGGAGGATCTGGCCTGCATGCACAAGCTGTTCTCCCGCGTCAACGGCGGCCTGAAGACGATTGCGGACTGCGTGTCGCAGAACCTGCGCTCGCTCGGCCGGGACCTGGTGAAGGAGGAGGAGAACGGCAGCACGAACCCGATCACGTTCGTGCAGAACCTGCTCGACCTGAAGGACCGGTCGGACCACTTCCTCTACCACTCGTTCAACAACGACAAGACGTTCAAGAATATGATATCGTCCGACTTTGAGCACTTCCTCAATCTGAACAGCAAATCGCCCGAGTATCTTTCACTGTTCATCGACGACAAGCTGAAGAAGGGTTGCAAAGGGGTAGGTATTAGTGGGCGAGACGGATTCGGAAAGCACACGATTTCATTCATACACAAACACGCGCTTTTCCTTTCCCTTTCAGATGTCGGAGCAGGAGATCGAAACAATACTGGACAAAACGATGGTATTATTCAGATATCTACAGGAGAAGGACGTGTTCGAGCGCTACTACAAAGCCCATCTGGCGAAGCGGCTGCTGCTGAACAAGTCCGTCAGCGATGATTCCGAGAAGAACATGATATCAAAATTAAAGGTACGCGCGTGTAGTAGTGCAGGCCCGCCGATAGTAGCCCGCCGGTCTATGAGATACTCATGCTCAATCACCCCTTTATTGCAGACTGAATGCGGTTGTCAATTTACCTCAAAATTGGAAGGAATGTTCAAGGATATGTCCGTGTCGAACACGGTGATGGAGGAGTTCAAGAACCACATCAACAACGACAACTCTGCGCTGGAGGGTGTCGAGCTGACGGTTCGAATTCTTACCACTGGTTTTTGGCCCACTCAGGTAAGGAAAGCAACTGGTGGGTTTGGGCGTACCTCTCCGGGTTCTAAACCAACCCTACTGTCCTGCCATTTTTAGTCCGTCACGCCAAACTGCAACATCCCAGCAGCACCACGGAAAGCCTTCGAAACGTTTAAACGCTTCTATCTGGCCAAGCATTCAGGACGGCAGCTGACTTTGCAGCCACAGCTAGGTATGGTGCATATTACTATCGATATCCTCTTCCGCGTGATGTAACGACGATGTGTTCTTCGTTGGTGTTGTTCGCTCACAGGAACGGTTTACATGAATGCCGAATTCTATGGCGTAAAGGCGGAAAAGGAGAAATCGGAAGGAAACTGTAGCAGCACGGCACCATCGGCGGGAAGTAGTAGTAGCGCGCCGGCTGGCGGCTCGGCTTCGATGGATGCTCCGAAGCGACATGTTCTTCAGCTATCCACGTATCAGGTTCGTAATTTATAGTGAAGGCTGAAACTATTACATTTGAAAACAGTGCCGTAATCCATCTTTACCTTATCATTCGTACCACCGCAGATGTGCGTGCTGATGCTGTTCAACAATCGGGAGCGAATGACGTACGACGACATCCAGCAGGAGACGGACATCCCCAGCAAAGATCTGATCCGCGCCCTGCAGTCCCTGTCGATGGGCAAACAGCAGCAGCGGCTCCTGGTGCGGACACCGAAGACCTCGAAGGACATTGTTTCGACGGATGAGTTCTACGTGAACGATGCGTTTGTGTCCAAATTTCACAAGTACGTATCAGCGTGTTGGCTTTCGGTTGTTTTTTTTTTTTTGTTTCGTTCTAATGTATTCTCGTTAACTTTTCACACAGGGTCAAAATCCACATTAGATTAGGTGATTTCGGAGAGCATTTTTGGCTAAGTTTTGTGGCACTGGTAAAAGCTAGCTAGCAGAGGAAAAAAAATGGAGTTTGTCTCTCTGTGTTTTCTCGGAAACCAATCAAAGCAGGCTAGCGCACATTTAATTACTAAATGTTGGAAAAAAAAACATCCATTGATAGAGCACAAACGTCTCAAGGCTGCAGCTCTCTCAATCTCTCTCTCTACAAGAAAGTAGTTTAACGCCAAGGCTACGATCAGCCAGTACCACCCGTGCACACGGTCGGACGGACGCGTGCGCTTTCCTACTTACTTACGCTGCGTAGACGGATAGGAGAAATTGGTTTTCTAGCTGCAAAAGTTGCACATGCTTGCAAGAAATGGTAAAGCCTGTTGGGAAAAGGGTGTACGCCACAGCAGACACAGAGATTGAACTTTGAAGCCGCAAATTCTTCGTGCTCTCCCGTTTGTTATTCAGCATGATGTAGTGTGTTTGATCATTAGCCGGGAAATGGATGTGTTTGACAGAAAGCCAACTGAGAGGAAAGATTAATCGTGAACGAGTTCTGTAGCCTCTGTGTAATGAAAGCGATGGACGTTCCTAGTGGGGAAATATATAGTGAACACGCGAATAGCGCGTTAATAAAGCCTTAATAATGTGTTTTAGGGTGCAGATTGCATACTTCCATACAGAAGTGTGTTTTCTGCACACCAAAACGATTTATCAAAGTATTATTAACGCTGCGTTTGCTTAGTTTACATGGAAATTGTCAGCTGGGAGTTAACTTGGTCTGATTTTGGGAGACATCATGTTCAGCTTCCACCCATCCTACCTTTTTTTTGCCACTATCCATGTGTGGTACGTGTGACGTGATTGTTTTAATAGAGTATACATGTTTTCCCCTTGAAACATCTAAACGATTGATCTGTTTAACTTACAGTAACCAGACTCGTTGCAGGAATCGATCGAATAGGCTTTCGTTTCGTCTGGATTCTCTCTTTTATTTCATTCTTTCTTCCCTCTAGTGCAAGCGGCGTGACGGTTGATATAGTGGCCACACAGCCGCAATATACTATTTATGAACAAAGCAGTCGATTTTACAGTTCGAGCCCACTTAACTTTTCCTAACATCCTCTTAGTTTTATTGTTTATACATACTTTCTAGTTTTGTAATAAGTAGTGAATTTAATTTTTCCGTTATCTAGCAACCGGCTCTTCCTCTTCCCGTGTGCTACATTTTCTTATCAGCATGAGAAAAGGATTTCTACAAGTATGTTGTTTTTTCTTTGCTTTCGAAAGCTTCATAATGATAAATGGTACGAACTCCGCATCAAACTGTGTACCCGGCCCCGAGACATTTGTTTCTGTTTTAAGTTGAAAGGCAGCTTCTGCCACGGCACGCTCCGTCGGAAGTTGGCGGTTCTTCGATGTGTAACATTAGATTAGGTGATTTCGGAGAGCATTTTTGGCTAAGTTTTGTGGCACTGGTAAAAGCTAGCTAGCAGAGGAAAAAAAAAAAAAAATGGAGTTTGTCTCTCTGTGTTTTCTCGGAAACCAATCAAAGCAGGCTAGCGCACATTTAATTACTAAATGTTGGCGAAACGCAGGAGGCGCCCCGATGCCTGTGCACATGTAAAGAGCGTATAGTGTTTAAGCGAAGCCAGGTAGAGAGGAGCTTTGTAGCAGGAAGCTGTTTTAAAGAAAAGAACTTTTACGTGTTGATATTTCTCTAATTTTTGAATCGTACTCCTCCATTTAACTTTCCCGTGCCCCCTTTCACCGTTTCCCGTTTTACTCACCCTTACGTGGGAGACATGTAGCTAATGACTAAGGAGGAGGTTCGTTTTTCTTTCCACCCTACGATGCTCCCCAACCGCTGGAACATATCTGTACCGTTGGGAAAAACCTTAAACTCCATAATGTCTATGTGGGGTAGAGTTCCCTCGGGGTATGGGACGCTTCGGTGTGGCGGGTGGGGCAAAGAGAAAGACAAAACAGCAGCAGCAGACGAAAGCTATTAACGTGATCGAAGATATGATGCTGCTGCGAACACTGCTAAACTAACTATGCAAAGCGCTATGTAATGCATCTGATGAGGAATAAATTAACTAACTTATTCTTAAGACGAAAAACGATTCTACAGTAGCAGCGGACAGGAGGATCGGCGAATGGGAGAGATTAGTTATGGTTTTGGATCGGTCGAATCCAATGATATGATAAATTGCATTAACGATCGCACACTCTCTCTCGCACACACACGCTCTCGCGCAAGTAGCTGAAGATTGCTGCTCAGGAAAGAGTCGGTCGGTTTTTGGATTGGACGGCGTGTGTGTTGGGAAACCCGAACCGAGTGTCGAGTGAACATATGGAAAACGATAATAAAAAACAAGGCAAAAATAACGGCTGAAAGGAAGAATTAAAATGTAGTGTTTGATGTTGAGCGTGGAGAAATGGTACAGTAAAATGCATTTTTTTGTTCTCTCTAATTATGAAGATCAAGTGATTGAATTCGATTCGCACACTTCAGTGCGTGCCTTTGTAGCGTTCCGTTTGTCGTCGTCTGCGGTAGCCTTTATTACTCAACTGTGCGTTGTATAATCCCTCGAATTATCATCCCAACAGGGCAGTTCGCTTTTTATCAGTAGTAAATTTTACATTTTAATTATCGATAAGAATTAATTTAAAATATCTCAACAAGTTTTAAAAATTTGCAATTTTTTCCCCACACCCACGATCGGTTTAAATTCCAAGTCAATCCGCCAGCAGTATAAACGCCGCGTAGCTGCTGACGCAAACGTAAACAAAGCAGGCGGCTCTACCTCCCTCCCATACCCGCGCACACCCTCAGGAGAATGGGATCGAGGGTGCATTGAAAAAAGTCTCGTCTGTGGCAAAACCGTTGGCATCTGAGGTACGAGAAAAGCGTGTAGCAGGTGCGTAAAGCACTTGTTGAGCCCTTCGCGCTGCGTTAAAACATTATCGACCATAGCAGCCTCCGGAAAAGATTCCAGCTGCCGTGCGCGCTAGTTTCGTTGTGCCCGATAACACTTAGTTTTACCAGATTCACACCTGCTGTGGCTGTGGCCGTAGAACGTTTGCTGTGGATGCGTGGAGCCTGTTGTCCACGCCATGGAGTTAGCCGGAGGAGAAGCAAAACAGTCGCACCCGGATTCGGGTGATTCGCTACCAACGTTGAACCCTGCGGATTCACCGTTGCCACACACGGAGGTTCCCGCCGAGCAGCACGACGATACGGCCCTGAACGCCAGGTTGCTGGATCAGCTGAACGAGCAGTTCGAAAAGCAGCTCCAGCTGGGCGAGAGCGAAGGGTTGGACGATGGCTTCAAGGTAAGTAGTGGTGGCAGTGCGCGATCGCACAGTACGCACAAGGTACCGCGGGCTCCGCTCGAAGCACCGCGAAGGTCACCCTCACGCCTGCCTGGATTAGAATCGTCGCTCGCGACGGGTCCAAGTTTGCGCTTTTCGGCTCCGGCGTCAAGGTTGCCGTGCGCCTAACCGAGTGGGGCTCTAGTTTCTAGCGTGTGTGTGTTTGTGAGTGTGTGAGTGTGTGTGAGAAGGGATACATATTTTTTGTTTGTTTTCTTCTCGTGGTGTTGAATTTCATATACCGGATCCGGACGGTGTAGCTAAAGGTGTACGGTGGGTGGGTAAACAGTCTGCGCACACTGAACACGGAGCTGGTGCAGTCGTTGCGTGAAATGCAGGACACCTGCATGGAACGCATGCACTTGATGCGAGCCGCCTACCTCAAGGATCTGGTACGTTACGGACCGGACTTACGTATGAAGCGGGTTACCACTGCACCCGACTCGACCCCAGCCGGTCCCGACGAGCCGCTTGCGACGCTGGAACTTAGCTCTAACTATCGTATTGTACCGAGCACGGACGAAATGCTGCTCACTGAACTCAACTCTAAGGCACGGTAAATAACAGCAGCTGTTATCTACGTTGGATGGGCAAATTAGGCAGCTTGATCACACCTGTCCTCACACATTTGTAGCACAATCGATGAGCTACGGGAGCAAATGGCCGGGCAGCGGTGTGCGCTTGCTGAGAATGGATCCATGCTGGAGCAGCTGCGTAACATCACCCGCGAGCGGGAGAAACAGCTGGACGACAAGCGTGCGGAGATCACCATACTGCGGCAACAGATCGTATCGCTAAACGACCAGCTACAGAAAGCGAAAATGGTAATGTTCTAATTTCCAGGGGGAGGGATCGAATCCAATGTAGAATCAGTTTCAGATGTGATTTATTTTCTGTATGCTAAATGGCACAGTCATCAGCAGCGTCAACCGACAACAGGAGCTTGATTTCGGAAATAACCGACCACCACGATAAGATCACGCAGCTGCGAAAGAAGCTCAAGGAGCAGGAGGACAAACTGCGCCAGGCTAACACCGCGATCCAGTTCCGGGACGAGGTGATCACGCAGCAGCGTCAGGAGATTAAGTTGCTCAACGAGGTTCGTCGTTTCGTCTTTGTGCGCTCTGTGCTTCTGCTTCTGCGGTGGTGGCGATGGTTTGCTTAACGTGTTTTGATCCCTTTGGCCCGCCCTATCTAGTCGCTTGTGAATGCTTCCCTTTTTTCGGAATTGTACGACGAGGACAGGGAAGGTAGCGAAGAAAGCTTCCTGAGTTCGTTGAGCGATAATGCCTCGGGGCACTCAAATCCTGCGCAAGGTGGTGGGGAACGATGGCGATAACAGACGCTTGTTTCGAAAATACTAACCGGCACAGGAGACTCGTTGAAAGATACGCTCTCAAAATTAATTTGAATCGCTTAATTCGTCGTTCGCTTTGTTGCTTTAATAAACCGGAAGATTTTTTTTTTTTGCTACAGTTTCTACACATCTACATTCGGGTTGCTTCTTTATGTATTATTTCTCTATTCTTACTAGAAATCTCCGTTTGATCAACCGTCGGCGAATTCCACAACGCTCACCATTTCAAACGCTGCATCGTTCGATTCGATGCTGACCGGAGACGGTCCCGGTTTGGTGGAGGAAACAGAAACACGATTTCGGTCGGACCATCTATCCCGCTCCTTGATCGACGAGCTCGGCACGGTGCAGCGGGGCAGCGAAACGGAGACGCAGTGTGTGCTGTTGTTGAAGCGGGAGCTTGCGGAGCTGCGGGAGCAGTTGCACGAGCAGAAAAAACGTCCCGGCAAGGATGGAAGGGCGCGTGTGGAGACGGAAAAGGCGTTGCTACGGTTGCGGGGTGCCTGCGAGGAGCTGCTCCAGACCACGGGCAAATTGTGCGGAAGTGGGAACGATTGGCGACGGGAAGATTGTGACGGAAGGGCGGTCCGGTTCGATGACGATGACAAGCTGATCGAGGCGATGCGCGATCGCTGTGAAGTGCTGTACCGACAACTGTTCTCAGAGCATACGGTCGAGCAGGATGAAGGCATCGGGAGTGCCAGCACGTCCCGGTTGGAGCATTCCGAACCGACCGGTCACAGCAACGGACAGCAGCAGCTGATGGCTTGCATCGAGCAACAGTTGAAACGTCTGGTAAGTGGTTGCTATTCTTGACAGGGGAGAGTTTAACTTTTATTCAACATATTCCAACCACATTCAGGTTAGAATATGACTACACACACGCATATTCTGCGATTTAAAAACTTAATGCTTAGTTTCCATTACTTACATACCCATTACGTTTTCCAGAGCAGATTGTACGTTTTTTGTTGGCAAGCTTGCTCTATCGGCCAACATGCGAAATTCACAATTAAAGCTTTATTAATGATTTATTTGGTTGCCACTTGGACTGCATTTACGGGCCGTAAAGAATTGCCCACCCTCAAGTACATCTCCGATTGGGAGTTCATGGTGCATGGACGGCTCTGGCCTATTGCCTTAGTTAACATAAACATCCCTTGTTTTCATCACCCACCCGGCGGTAAACAGTTTACTTTGCATTTGGTGAGCAATCAATCTTTCATCCTTGTCGCGGCTCGTGGCCACTTCGAAAGTGCCTAAATACGGGTTACTATTTTTGGGTACCACTTGCGGATCCAACCGTACCGTTGATTGGGACGACATGTGGCTGGAGTGTGGAGTTTAGAGTCTCGGTTAGTCTCGTTACAGCAACCAACCACACGGGGCGCTGTAACCCAGTTTCCTTGCGCTACGCACGTTTCCTGTCGCGCGTTGGACACGTTGCCGGTTCTCACACCCGCTCGCACCTTGTGTGGAGGAATCGGGGAATGACAGAATCTATTTTGGAAACAGCCACACAACCGGTGCTCCACAACTCCAAGCTGGGTTTCTTGCCAATTTCGGATGCCGCTGTTCCGGAATGCGTCCCAGTGCAAGCGCCACTCGCTCGTTGAAGGAACATGCTTTTTCACGCTCTTTAGGAGCAAATCCGAGAGGCGAGGAAAGTAAGGAAGGCCGACAGAATCTATTTTGGAACCAGCCACACAACCGGTGCTCCACAACTCCAATCTGGGTTTCTTGCCAATTTCGGATGCCGCTGTTCCGGAATGCGTCCCAGTGCAAGCGCCACTCGCTCGTTGAAGGAACATGCTTTTTCACGCTCTTTAGGAGCAAATCCGAGAGGCGAGGAAAGTAAGGAAGGCTATTTATACAACTTTACCGCGTGCAACCGCACTAGACAGGATGAAGGAGAGAGAGAGAGAGAGAGAGGCGTTAATTTACAAGCAATATGTATCGAACGATATTTGTATACGCGGCGATTAGTACCATTTAGGGCATGAACCGGCGTGTGGAGCGATAAATGCGTGTGTTTTGAATGCTACTTTTCAGCGTGTTGGTGTGGGCGAAAGAGTGGTGTTAAATACGCCTTTAAGGTGCTAATCGGCGACCAATTGATTAGTTTGTGCATATGATGGAAACATTCGCTCGCCACCCTAGAAGGTGCCGGTCTGTTGGTATGCCATTGCATTTTATATGAGTCATGTTTTGATGTTTGTTGTGTTTGGAGTTTCATTACGGTCGTTAGTGTGCATCTGTTTCTAATGACTTTATTGCTGATAAAACAAAGTTTGTTGTTACAGCCGAAATCGTCGTTCCAGCCGTTAAAAGTTCTATACTGCATTCTCCAACTCACAAATATTTAATGAAGCTATTTACGAATTGAAGTAATAGCTAGAATTTCAGGGTCGCTAGGTAAACTGCGGCCAACATGGTATTTAAAGGAAGCTAAAACATAACCAAAACAATCACTTCCTTCTGCTACAAGAGCGCTTTGTACCATACCCATCGGTAACTATCAGTGAGGATTCCGAGGAAGGAAATCCAGCGACTCGTTGCGAAGATGACGGAACTTTCTTGACTATCTTTTGGATTCCTGGTCAAACTGAACAGGCTGGCAAAAAAGGTTGTAATCAACGCTAAAGAAGATGAAATTCGTATTTATTCGTATTTAACTAATGTTAGTTGCACCTTATCCATGCCGGAAGAATCCATAAGTCATTGTTTTATCAATTATTTGGGACTTTATCGACTTTCTCTTTGGACTGATCGAGGTCCAACGATCGTTCTCTTGCCTTTCCAAACAATCACGGTAACGTTTCCCTCCCATTCACGCTAGTTTTTAGTCAATTAAGAACAACTCACTACTTCGGGGAGTCATCGGGCAACACCCATATCTCCCCACCCGGTTTGTACGCGGTTCGATTCGATGCGAGATGCGTTCGGTTATTTTAAGCACGCACGGATCGCACCACAAACTCCCCCACGCTCACTCCAGGGCGTGTTTTTCGGGAGTAGCCTGTCCGCCCGGTCGCCTTGTATGGACCGCGCGGACCGAGTTTAGAACCAATTAATTTTACTGCACCCGAAAGTGCTCGCAATGGGCAGAAGCGTTGTTTGTAAACGTAACGAAGGCAAACCTTCCGTGCGATGTCACGCACCCATCATCGACGCCTACGACGTTTCCACTCCCGGTGCGGTGCACCACAGCTGCACCGACAGATCAGAGAAACTCGGGAATCGGGGACACACTGTATGCACACCGGAGAGGGCAGAACTAATCACACTAACCCAGACATGTCAGACGATTGCTAGCGGGCCATCAACAACGTTTAAAGTTATTGTTCATTCATCGAGTGCATTGTTCAAACCATCCTTTCATTGGCCATTGTTATGGCTTAATATTTAATTTAGTTATTTCCTAGTTTGTAACTGTGGTTGTTTCAAAACCACATTATTCCATTGTTGATTGTTGATTGTTCGATTGTCTCAATAAATTATTGTTCTTTATCGTTTGCCCCTTACTACAACTCCTTCTAACCGATAAAATTTAACATCCTTCATGCATGTCATCTTAATCCACTTTCGCTCACTGTCTCCCTGGTAAGTGATGTCAGCAACAAAGCCGTTGTGTTTCGAAAAAAAGTCCATAACGGTTGTAGTTACGCTTCAATTCATTCTTTGTCCAAACGTTAGGTAAGCGTTCTTCACGAGTTGGTGGAAAATTTGCAGCTCGAGGTGATCCTTCTGAGTGAGCAGTTGAACGACGCCTTCAAAGAGGTCTGTAGTGTTTGTGTATAGACAAAATTTAGAAGTGGTGTTGATTTGTAAACTTTGATTTGTTATTGTATTTGGCCGCAGAACCTGTCAAAGGACAACGAGCTGGATCACTATCGTGACTCCAATCTGCAGCTACGTTGCCAGCTGGCCGAGCTGAGCCGCGAGCTCGGCGATCTGAAGGACATCTCCGATGCGGCAGACATCAGACAGGAGGTGAGCGTGCCGACGACATTAAACACTCTAACCACACAACAGCACCGCGCGAGCACAGGAAATAACAATAACCCATTGCGGCAAAAGCCATCCATCAAGCGTTGACGCGAATGCCGGAAATTACTGCACCACCGCTGTGCAATCGCTATCGACAGGAGGTGTCACCATGTGATTGAGAAATCATATTTTACGACCGCACCGTTCGATTTGTTGTTGGCGCACCAGGATGTCCCCTTGTATCGGGGAATGTGGTGCACCACATTTTAGCTATAAAACGTCGCGCGGAGCTCGAACGCGAAATTTAATCGATCGCTACGGTTTGTTTTCGACCCGCGTGCACGTTGTAGTCGCGACTAAGACACTGGCACAGAGAGGATAGTTTAGGAGCTTGTAACGAATGAGGTCTCTAGGAGAAAGCGTGCCGCTTGTTGCGTCGGATCGAGAAGAGCGACGGTAAACATATTTCGATATCCCCACACCGGAGAACGTGTGCGTTGAGCTGAAACTTTCACGCCGGCTTTCTCCTTCGATGGTTATAAACACCCGCGGCAGGAACGTCCTGAACTTCGGCGCTAAAGAAGCTATCAACACCAATACTTTACACGGGGAGCTGGAGCTGCCATGCCAAGGGATAATCAGATTCTAATCGGACCCATATACACCGGCCCGTCTTGGGGACATGAACTCCCCTTCCAGCCCTGTCTGTCTCTACACTTGCGCTGGGTTTGCGTGTCACAAAAACGGGGGTGTGTTCCCACTTCCCCCCTCCGACAACCGGTATTCTGGTATTCCGAAGAAACTCGTTGTTCTCGTTGCTTGGTAAATACTACGGGCACCTATAAAGCACCTCTCCAAGAGCTTCGACGAGCGGTGTAAAGCAGGTGGTAAATGAATTATAATTTCTTCGGTAGCGAAGGGTGCTGGCGCTGCTTCTCTCGTCCTAGTTTTGTTTTGGGGAGCGCAGGGGTTAGGTGTTGGTTTGGTTTGACTGGTTCGTTGGCAGAGCACGCAAGCTTTCTTTCATATCGTTTATTATCAGTCAAATTGGCATGCTTGCTTTTAGCGATAGAATGTAATTTAATGAGTTTTTTTTACATGTTGTTGTTTTTTTTTTTCATTTCTTTTCCCTGCCGCTCTAATCAGTGCAAAAACCTGCTCGTCACCGTCTCCAACCTTCGCGTGGCGCTCGAGGAGACGAAGCGCAACGGCAGCTCATCTGTGAGTTTCTTTTCCGGCCTTCGCTACAGTCAGCCACAGCCACATCCTCCGTCATATCGCGTCGGTTACTTGCACACGATCAGCAAGGACGATCCGCGGTTATCAGCGACACCTTCCCCCCCGCTGACCACCGCACCGCCCAGTGCA